>NKYR01000045.1:54326-67737 GCA_003184365.1 Evernia prunastri
ACCATCTAACCGGCGCGCTACTTGAACTCTGCTCTAATGCGCCACCCCAGTCGCATGGCCTGCATAGGTAGGTAGGTAGGTAGGTAGGTAAGTACCAGTCCACATACTATCTTCCAGGCAGACTACCGACTACCCTAGGTACAAGCAAACGGTCAACATGTGACAGTAATCCTCTTCAAGTCACAAGTGTGAGGGTAATCTTTTCTTTTGGCGAAGGAAGCGAGTTAACCAAGGTGCAATATTAACCGTCCATTGGCTGACTGCATACTGTAGAAAACGTAAAAGGGATTGCTTTCGTTTGATTTTATTAGAAGCGCACACATTTAACTTGAGCTGATGTAGCCGCATTAAAATGACTGGTGTGATCAACTGATCATCTTTTTGCCCTGCCTTAGCCGCCGTCCGATCACGCCTCCAAGTCCCTCGATCCCCAGAGTACCCCACTCGGCTACCTCGATCAGGAAGTGCTTCAGAAGGACGCTAGAATTACTTTATTCTACTAGTCTCAGCGCTAGAAGGTTCTCTAACTATCATCCCCGCCTCGACAATCTTCCATCATCAATCACTTCCAATCGATTGTACAATCTCCATCCACCCAGCGCTAGCGCTACCAACCTTTCCAGCAACGCATTTTAAGTCGTGTACCGGCCGACCATTAATTACCCTATCAATCACCATGGATATAATATCTCCTCCACCGGGGGGGACTGCACAGGCTGGGAAAAAAACAACACAGAAGATGGTGGTCGTGTCCTACCTTAGCTGCATCATAATTTCATTTTATTACCTCAACTAAGGCAGCAAGGTAACTCCATCTGGAAGGTTACTTAATTCGCTGTTGGTCTGAAGAAGAAAATGAGGCGAATGGTGAAAGAGATGCGCTGGCACTTGTCCATATCCTAATCCTGATCCCACTATTCGCTTCGCTCATGAAGAGATCCGCTAGAAAGAGCGCCCACAGAACGCCTGGCGTTGAAGAAAGGAAGGAAGGAAGCCATGGGGAAACGGGAAACCGGTAAGAAGTAAACCGACTAACAGAGGCGATTATCGAAACGTTGGTCAGCGCATTAACGCGCGCCAGTAGTGTAGAGTGGCATTTGGGCCATTGGCAGAGTCTTCAGGTTTAGCCATGCCAGTAGTGCCTCACTGCCTGCAGCCTTCCCAGCCTCGTTCCGATTTCCCCATTCAACCGTCAACTGATCTACCTTTACCCCCACGCGCAAGCTGCAGGTAGGTCAGGCTAAATTTCCTGCACTGCAGTCCGCACTACTACTGCTGTACCTTCGATAATCTGGACCAAGCAATTTCCAGCGTCACTTTTTCGTCCCATCAATCTGTCGAAGCAGATTCAAGCTATCCTCGTATCCTCACGAACAGCTCAGTCACTTGCGCCTCCTCAATCGTTTGCTTTGCCCAGATGCACTCCGAACTTATTCTACGCGTATGCCATCTCATTGGCTTCCCCAATGCCACAAAACTTCCAGGCGTGAAAAGTGTATCTGTCGTCTGGATCTTGGATTTGCTTTCCTCGCTGTCGATCCTCGCTCAAGCACCGTGGATGTTGGACCGCGTAGATCTCTTTTACCCTCCGAATCCCACCATCCAAGGCCCAAAGGAGGTTGCGCGTTCCCAAGACTTTGGTTCACAGCTCGGAAGATGCGACGACAGATACTCTCCGGTAATACCTACCTAGCCTTTCTCTCTTCTATCTCTCCGGATTTGTCAAGCTTCTCTCCAGCTTCGATAGCTGAAACTAGAGACTTTAGCCCGGGGTTGGGGTATCGGGTTTCATGAACGATACTACATGCGGTCCACCCCGCTTCAATTACCTCGTTCGGCCATCTACCTATCCTAGCGAGGCTAGCATCCTCAATTCCCATGTGACCGTGGCTGTAACAGCTCCGTTGGTCGCCTGTTAACTCGTCTTGTCACATCGACGTTTCATTTAACGAGCTTCTAGGATCTACACGTAGAGCTCCGACGCGATAGGGATGCCTTTCAGGGACCGAACGATCTTCTGCGATTGTAATCGTCCACACCATCAGCACACGCTGAGGATTAGGTCAACACTCTATCACCGAAAGCTCTCCAGTCGCCTTACAGCTCTTCTACGGACATCAACGGATATCTGCATCTGACTGCCTAGATCTCTCGGGTCAGCGTGAAAGATGACAGTCTCGAAGGATCTATTGCAAACGATGACTCCGACGTCTCATTATGCATCCTGTCACGAGTCCGTATCGCGTTTTTCGACCTGTCATCGCCAATTCTCCGCCTGCGATGCATCGTTCCCAAAACGCGAGAATCCATGGAATTTGGCTAGTCCAAGATGCATGACAAGTCCCAGGCGCTACTCCACATTTCTAGCATGGAAAGCCAAAGACGAGGTTCCCCCCCCACCATTTAATCCCTCATTGGGTGCTTAAAGAGGATCCTTTAACCCACGGCCTGCTTTTCCTGACGCCGGAGATGCAAAAGAATGCACAGGCGAAGCGGTCTAGAATGTTGCTTCTCCGAGCATGGCCGTCCACCCTCGATTTTCCATTTTCCTGCATCTCTGGCATCTCCGGCTTGCATGGGATGCACGCTTTGTCCCTTGGCAACTGTTACGGAGTAAGGAATTAACGTTCCTAACGCACCAACCATTTTACCTACTTATCTAGGATGGTCGCACTCGTTTCTCGAAATTCCCTCAAAGCTAGCAAAGCAATGCCCTCTTTGCCAGTTTGGCATATGGAGCCGTACTCTCGACAATTTTATCGTTAGACTGTCTGTTCGCATCGTTGCGTTTCCTAGACTGCCCAAACCCTCCACATGCAGGTCGAAATGTGATACGTGCTATGGCGGTCGTCACCTCGATGCATCTTACCTGCCATAACAGCTTCGCGACATAATGTCTGTTGTCTTACACAAACAAGGAGACAGCAATGCTGAATCCTTCAATGTCTGGTTGAATCAACAGGCTCGGGGTCAGGGCTGCCACTGCAGAAATACAGGTAGCAGCACGGTCTTTTCCCCCATCACCAGAACAATCATGAGCGCACAACTGGATGACGGCCTGAGACGCTCGATGTTTAGATAGCGTTGAAACCAGCTACACCGCGTCTTCCTTCAATGCAAATCGTTGCTCGACATATCCGTTCACTTCTTGGACTCGAGCATCCCGCGTCTCCGAACACATCCCCTGCCAACGAGCTTATACAAATCAATACGTAACACCTAAGAGCCTACACCACCCACGCAGAATGCCGCTTTCAAACAAGCCTGCACTGTGTTCACCCGATCTCGCTATCTCCGCCAACCCTTAGTCATAGTCGCCGTATCAGCAACTTTTCGGAAACACTCTACAGGCATCAATCGCTACCTTGGCTTTCCATTACCCACGACAGAATCATGTCTACATCTCGCAATCAGATCTGCGTGCAATGAAGACCATCCTGCCAGTAGCCGGATTGGGACATGGATCCAAGACGCCGTTTCCTCAACTTCGAAAACCGCCCGCGCATCCACGTCTCTGTCTGCTATAATGCGATGAAAAATTCCAAGAGTCTCAGACAGTCAGGCAGGCAGGTATCTCCCACCTCAGATCCCCGCTGTTCAAGATGCGGCCAAAACACTCTCATACCAAAAACGATCCCGTCACCGCTCTCCCTTCTTCACCAGCATGTTGGCCTACCCTGGACAGGGAGGATGTGGGGTCATGGGAATGGCGGCGAGAACATACAGTCCGGTTGGGTAGGTGCGAGGGAGCATCATGTCGGTTTGGAACGTTGTCATTGTGATAGTAGGATGGACGGACGGGCGGACCGGGATGCTATTTTCGGTTGAGATGAGGGATCCAATATGATTGTGATAGAAGGTTGAGAAGCTTTATTTAGTTTTGGGGGAAGGGGGGAGGGGGAGGAAGGGGATGGGCAGAAGAGGGAGAAGGGGAGAAGAGAAGGAGAAGGAGAACGCACATACCACCCTAGCTTCAAGGATCCAACTCCACTCCACTCCATCGTCTCAATCCAATCCAATCCAAATCCAATCCAACCTCCTCAAACCACTCAAACCACTCAACCCATATCCTCCCCAACGAGCACGCGTTACATCTTTCTTCCTTCTCTTCCTTCCAGACGGATGGTCATAATCTGGGCAATGGGGTCGATAAGAGGTACGATTGGTTATGTGTAAAGCATGGAGCATAGTGCATAGATATAGGGCGTGTGCGCGTCCTTTCGATGTCGAGCGTTTGCGTGTGTTGTGTGGTCTGATCTGGTTGAGTTGAGAGGAGAGGGAGAGGGGGTGGGATGTAGGAGGGGTTTTGGGCTGTTGGGTAGGGTTGGGTGGGGTTGGGTTGGGTTGGGTTGGGTTGGTTGATTGATTGATTGATGGATCGGTGAGCGAGATCGATGACTCGCGCTGTTGATTAAGGGCTTTTGATCAAGACCGATCGAACCGATCGGTCTCTCTACAGATCAAGATAACCTCTCCCTTTCTCTCCTCTCTACTGATTGATATCCTGTTCTCCCCTCTCTCCCTCCTTTGTACCGATCAAGATCGCTCTCCCTTTCTCTCTCTCCCGCTCTCTCTCCTCTTCACCTATCAACGTCTCTCTCCTTTTCTCTCCACCTATACTGATTAATACCCCTCTGCCTCTCGCGCGTTCTTCTTCCACTCTTTCCTGTTGATCAAGATCTGTCTCCTCTCATCTCACTTCCGTTTACTACAATCCGCGTGAGCAGTTGGTGTGTCTTGCTCTCGTTGGCTTTTTGTAGCTCCCAAAGTTGGCATCTGTAGTTATCATTGTTGGCATCCTCTAGTCTTATCGTTGTCAGTTTGCACTGGTTTCGCTGCTTGTTTGGTTCGTTACGTTGGTTGATTGCTGGCTTGGTTGCTTGCTTGCTTGCTTGCTTGCTTTCTTTCTTACCTTGACTCACTTACCTTGACTCACCACCACTCGAGAGATAGATGTTTTGCTGGGGGTTTTCTGATCTTTTTTCTATTCATTGATATTCTAGGGGTTTACTGGTACCGTTCTGTGTATTTGTATTTGCTAGCTGTCGGAATCGGGGGGGGGAGGGGGGGGAGTAGGGGAATGAGGACGTAGATGCTCCGCGCGCGTGTGGTGGGGGGCTCTGAGGGGTGTGGTGGAGGGGTAGGTCGAAGGAGGGAGGGAAGGGAGGGTAGAGTAGAGGGGTAGAAGGAGGGAGGCAGGCAGGTAGGCTAGGCTAGGCTTAGGAGGAGAGGAGGGAGGGAGAGAGGGAGGGACTTGGTAGGTGGGTGTGCAGGGTCGACCGAATCAAGTCTTTGTGTGGAGAATTGCCTTGGTGGATGGTGTTCGTTACATTTGTACAGATTTATAGATCATAGGTCCATAGCCGGTGGATCATGTTGCCGTACAGAATATATTCCCCGCGGGTTTCTGGTCTCTTGGTTGGTGGATTCTTTCAGAATCCTTCGTGTATATCCTTCCCTTTCTCGACGTCGTAATTTGGTGATGGTGAGAATTGCAGGGTTCTGTTGACGCGGTCTTGATCTTGGTCTTGACCTTCATCCTTGTCCTCATAGATGGTCCTTTCACCATCACCGAACAGTCTGAAAAGAACCTTGTCATAGCTTATCCACATACCCCGAAACACCATCCCTGTCAATGCCACCAACCAAGCCGGCGCTTTTCCATCCTCATCCCCAAAGACGCCATTCAACCGAAACATAGCGGCGATTATCGGCAGCCATATCATGCTGAAGATCCAGCCCCCGAGCTTTTGCTTCTGCGTCGTCATGGTGTACGGCCGCAGCTGGTGTAGATAGTCTTTGTATTCCCCGGGCAGCGCGTGCTCGTCTGCACCGTCGGTGATCAGCTTCAGGTACCGCGCCGACGCTTGCGCGTAAGCTGGGTCTGGGCGTGAGAACCGTCCGGCTTTCTCGGGTGGTTCGCCGGGAGGCAGGATGGGCGAGTAGAGCGTGTGCGCTCTGAAGGGTGGTGAGGTTGGGAACTCGGGGACCGTTTCTTCGTTCTGCGGGAGTTCGTAGCAGTCGACGAGGACGTCTTGGTAGGAAGCGCCTCCGCCTTCCGTGGCTATTAAATGGGCGTAATCCTCTTTTGTCACTTCGTAGACGACGCCCACTAAGCCTTTCTTCCAGCGGTCTTTGTGGTATCTTGGTTTTTTCTGGGGGAGGAGAGGGGATTTCTCCGAGGTAGAGGGGGGAGGAGGGGAGGGATGGCGGTATTTGGTGTTTGCGAAACAAGGTTCAATGTAGGGCAGGCCGGCGAGGTCGAAGGTCATGACTAGTTCCGGTACCACGACGTTGATCTGGGACAAGGGCCGTATGCCTCGACTCCCTTGGAAGGTCCGCGCGCAGAGATTCGAGCCATATGCGAGGTAGAGGACTGTATCTGGATGATCGGGACCGTCTCCTAGCTCTTTAAATGTTCCCTCGCCGAATGGAAAGGGCTGCTCTCGCAGCGATTGGGCCTTGCGCTGCCGTGAGGGGCAGGGAAGGTGAGGGTTCCAAGACCTGGGCGTGTAAGACTCCTTGGATGCCGCGCGGACCTCTCCATATTTCTTGTAGATGATGGCCGCTTGCTCGCCTGCGGAGATGCCCATTGGAGGCTCTGTTGACGTGATTATGGTTGGTGTTGGGTCACATGAAGCTATTAACTCAAGCGACCTGTGGATACAACATTACTGTGCTCGTTTGAAGAGAGATTTAAAAGAGGATGTCATGGGCATTTGTTGACAATCCATCTCGATAATATCCCGCGATCAAGCATCTACGGCAGTACTTACTCTAACGGCACGAAAAGTCCGGAACAGCGCTAGCAAAAGCGCTAAACTCGTTCAGTTCGGAAGAGAGAGACCATGTACGAGTACCTAATCCATGAAATAAGATGTATTGATTTAGGGATATAGTCTTTATCGAACTTCAGGCAGTGCTAGAACTGTTCTCATGTATACTTTAATCCAACGTCTGCTTCCATGCTGATGACTGTTGTAGGTTACGGTCAATCATTCAAGTCTTCCAGCAAAAATACATGGCATGGTCAGTACGTGATTAGGAACGGATCAACGTTTTCCCTGTTGGTGCTGGTGCCTGGACTTCGAAAAGAAGAACACCCAGAAGAGTAAGCGCAAACAAACATCAGAAAGTATTGGAGACGTGGAGTTATAGATATATTCATCATTGTTGCTTATGTTGTAGGAGTATTGACTATAGCATGGCTGATCCTCTTAGCATTATTGGTGGGGTTGCCAGCATTCTACAGATTAGCTCCATGGTCGTGAGCCTTGTCAAAGGTGCCAAAGGTGCTCCGAATGATGGGCAGCGATTGCTCGGGGAGATCAATGCTACCACTGCACTGTGCCAGACATTACGTGACTACGCTGAAATCGATGCTGATTCGTGCATGGAGACTCTCACAGCCTTGCATCAGAACGGCATCTCACCCCTGGACCAATTCAGAAAGAGCCTAGAGTATCTGCAAAGGAAGCTCGCATCGGCATCCAAGACAGATAACAAGTTGCAAGCTTGGGCTCAGAACTTCAAGTGGCCGTTTATGAAAAGTGAGCTACTAGAGCTCATTGCGAGCATCGAGCGGCAGAAGTCGTTGCTCAGCATTGCCTTGACCAGCGACAATCTTCGACTATCAGCAGCCATACGGGACGAAACACAGCGCATCGCGACTAAGCTTGACATTGTTCAACACGCTCAGGAAGAGCAGGGTCACGACACGCGTTTGATCGTGAGGTCTGTAGATTCTCTCAATCTGCACCAACAAATCGAGGCCCACAAGTCCGAATATCGACAAAGTCAAGAGACCAGGCAAGCCTTGTTAGCTAAGCTGACCACTGTTGACTTTCAAGCAACCCATGCAGACATATCATCGCGTCGAGCCCTAAATACCGGTCGATGGTTTCTGGAATGCCCCGAATATAACTCATGGCGATCAAAGAGATCATCGAGCGTCATGTGGTGCCCTGGGATTCCGGGAGCCGGGAAGACCATACTAGCGAGTCTGATTATTGACTCTTTACGTGACTCAGAGATGATCCAACATTCTCCCGGATCACAACAAGCACGGAATGGTGTGGCTGGCATTTACTGCAGTTACCAAAGGCCACAAACCACAATAAATTTGTTAGGGAGCCTTTTGCAGCAGCTGTTGCTACCGTTGACCGGTATTCCGAACTCGGATCTAGCAGCTATTGCAACGGAGAATGTCTTTAAATCATTTTCAGAGGCTATAAAGAAATATCAGAGTACATACATTGTTGTTGATGCCTTAGATGAATGTCCGAATCGCCTCGAGCTCTTGAAAGAGTTGCGGCAGTTGCTTGAGTCTACCTACACCAATCCAGGTGATACGTTGCTACACATTCTTGTGACAGGCAGGGATAATGTAGCAGCCGAATTGAAGCGCGAATTGAAGCCCGAAGAGAGTCTGGAGATCCGCAGCAGCGAGGCTGATGTGCGGAGCTATCTCCAACAAGGTCTCTGTGTGCAGCCGTAATTATTGGAATGGATCAAGGACAGCCCTGAGTTTGGTTGTCTGGTTGTCGACGCGATATCATCTAGAGTTAATGGGATGTTTCTGCTTGCCCACCCTTATGCGGATCTACTGGCTAATATACCCACAAAGCGTGGTGTACGGAGAGCTCTAGAAAGACTTCCAAAAGGGATCGATGATACCTACACGGAAGCATGGAGTAGAATTTTAGCCCAAAGCCCTATGCGATCTGAGCTCGGGAGGAAAGTACTCTCTTGGGTCATTCACGCTACCCGGCCATTAAGGGTGTCCGAGATACAAGAGGCTCTCGCTATCGAAGAAGGCGATGAGATACTTGATCCCGAGGGCCTTCTCGATACGGTTCAGTTGACATCGTTCTGCGCTGGTCTTGTAATCATCAACGAGCAAAGCCAATTGATTACTCTGATACATCCTACGACACAAGAGTACTTCGAGACCCGGAAGGAAACTTTTTTTCCCGCTGCACATGAGAAAATCGCAGCTACTTGTATTACGTATCTATGCATGAACACCTTCCGCGATCAAGGCCCCCTACAGAATTTTGAAGCTTTCGATCGCCGTTGCAATTCTTATGCCCTCCTTGGCTACGCTTGCGTGAATTGGGGATGGCATGTTCAACAAGCAAGGAGTATACGCATTACGAAGCTTGCACTTATTCTGCTTCAGGATGAGCCAGCTAGAATGGCCGCATGTCAAGCGCTTTCCCTCAACATAATCGGCGTACGAGAATTTGGGACAGAATGGCCTGAGTCGCTTGTGTCACCATCTGACGAACTCACATTCACAAGCTCAGTAGCCACACTTGGCAGTCTACACATCGCCGCTTATTTCGGTCTTATTGATGTTGCAGAATTATTGCTCCAGGGAGGCGCAGAAGTCGACGACCTCGACAGCTTTGGGGGAACACCTTTGCATTGGGCGCTCCTTGATCGGCAAAATGAGATGCTGAAATACCTGCTGGTCAAAGGTGCGGACGCAAATCTTCGGAGAGATCAGTTTGACCTTAGAAGGTGGCCTATGCTTGGGGGTTGGACTCTACCCATTACCCTCGCTGCCTTTACGGGCAATGCAGCGGCTACTGAATCACTCTTGGAACACGGTGCTGATATCGATAAAGAAGATGACAATAATAGCCATTCTACAGCTGTATGCGTTGCGCTCTACGCTCGTGAACATGACGTCGTCAAGGTGTTGCTGGCAAAAGGCGCGGACGTGAACAAAAACCCTCTCGGTATCTTCGACGCTGCAGCGCACGGAAGTCTAGATACTTTGCAGACAGTCATCAAGGGTGGAGCGGGCCTAGATAATATACAAGCATCATTGGAAAGCGCCGCATCTGCTTGCCAGTGGGATAAAATCATGTTGCTCATGGAACATGGCGCTAACGCGAACGGGTTTCCATACAGGTTTGGCCAGGGAAACAGCCCTTTCGACCCGTCGACGCTGCGTAGCGGAAGGTCAGCAACTGCTGATGTTGTCGAAGAATGGGCACGGGCCACTCCATTGGTGTGCGCTATCGTTGCTGATTGGTCTTATGAGGAACCAATTGACAGCCCCAATCAATACAAGTGCCTTCAATCTTTGCTCGATGCAGGGGCTGATCCGAATCGTCTAAGCGCTCGAAAGTACTTCTATGCCGATGATTTCATCACATTAGAGCACGGAGGCTGGTCGGTCCCCAGTGGACGTTATACAACGCCTCTTTTCACAGCTTCTTACATCAAGCGGCTTGACAACATACGTGAGCTCGTGAGCCGCGGTGCCGACGTCAACTTTACTTTGGGAGAACACACCACTGCTTTATCTAGTGCAATCGATGGCGAAAGCTACGGACGCCATGTACCCACGGATCTTTCTCTTTGGCGGTCGTCATTACAAACAAGGGCAGTGGTTCGACTGCTGATCGAACTTGGAGCGGATCCTAATCTCTGTGCACCGACAGTCAAGCAACGGGTCGAAGAGCTCTTGGATATGTCTCCACAGGAACAGAATAGTATGAATGCGCTACAGAGGCTTATTATGCAGCCGCAGATGGGGGAGCATCACAGTAAAAGAAGCTTCCGCGAGAGAAGAAATGAATTGAAGGCGCTGATAGCTGCTGGAGCGGATCCAAAACTTTGCTGTGCGCGAGATCGGCGTAGGATTCAAGAGTTCCTTGAATGGTCGGAGCAGGAGATAGACGCTTTGGACGAGAATCGAGAAGCTTATCATGCTCTGCGGGACCGTCTGAGTAAGGGGCCTCTCTGACCTTTTCAGGGAGTGCGCCCTTCCCAATGGCAGCTCTTTTAAGACTTTGCCATACTTATAAAAGGAAAGCGGCGAAGCTCTGTACGACCGCAATACCTGGAGTCGAGCAGCCTCCGAAAAGCTCACATCCACCAAATGAAGAAATCTCGATGTATGTAAAGCGCCTCCCTATCCTGGCGGCATGTCATCTCGTCTCTGCGCCGGTCGGAAGTCACATTCTATTTAGCTGCCTCATTTCCATGCCTACCAAGCAGAAGAAGAAACACGAAGGGTGAATCGCAAATGACTGGGCAGTCCCACCGCCCAGGACTAGCTACCTGAAGAGGCGGCCTGGACAGGCACGTCCTCGTGCCCTAGCGCTGGAACCACTTCCCATACCCTTACGGCATAGACCTGGCGTGGAGATAGCGGGCGGGCGGGGCGGGACAAAAGTGTGCTGTGGCTGTGGAAAGAGACGAGATCGAATGAAGAGTCATGTGCTGCTGGTGCCAGACGGGAATACATAGAGAGCGGGTTCCTGATGATATGTTCCCCGGTCATCGCTGAACAAGCATCGCGTGCATGATAAATTGGCTGGAAAGCATCGCATGTCTGAAAACATGGCTGGAAAACCCAAGATAGCATGGAAAATGTGGCCCAGTGACTACCCGTCCCATTGTGGCAACCTCTCGCTTTCCTTGCCCCTTAAATTGGTTAGCTATATTTAGAGGGTGACAAATAACTGATCACCAACATATCTACGACGAACCCTCAGTCTCTGCTATGTATCATGTGTCTTTCGAACGATATATCGCTGCGCAATCAGACGTTTTTGAGTGAAATTATGAGAGTGGGTTCAGGGACTCCAGGCCTTATTCGGGTTTGTTTTGGGGGAAGGGGGCCGCTGCTCCGGGAACGAAAATGTCTGAAAAGCCTGGTAAGATGTTTGACGACCATGATTCTGTCATAGAGATCGTTTGCTAGGATTTCGACTCTGCAACTATACCGTTTTGTTATATCGTACGGTCTACAACCGACACTCTGTGAATTCGAATCAACTTTCTGACAGGTTACAAAAAGTTATAGCCCTGAAATTGGCAATTTACCAAAACATATCGCTGTGGTGGGCAGTGAGGTGGGGGTATGATTTGTCAGATTCCCATTGTTTGAGGTATGAGTTTGTAATTTCTTTGCCCGATTATTCAGAGAGTTCAGCCGTCTCTTCTGGGTATGGCTTTTCTCAAACAGTTCTCATCTCATGTACAATGCTCAGTCAGCTTACTTGGTGTAATCGAGCCGCTGGCTTCCCGTTGGTTCCCGCGCCTTCAGCCTCCTTTGTATCTTTGTATCTTTGTATATGTATTACTAATACACAAATAGAGTACTTTTACAAATTGAAGTCCATTGAAAAACCTTCTGTGCTACCCTTACCTTCATAGGTTTAAGACTGATCGAATATTACCGTTCTATCTCTTTTCGCACCTAGAGCTTCCATATATGATATCTGACCGGAGAGTTTTCCTTTCATCATGCCTCTTACTTTTCGAAGTCGTTTTTCTTGCCTATCTTTGAGTGGAGCGATGCTCCTGATATCGATATCACCAGTCAGCTTACAGTGTCTTTGCCGTGCATTGCCACTTCACTCAAATTTAAATCTTGACGGGAAATAGGTCGTCAAGGATTTCACGACCTCCTCGGAATACATATTCCTTAACCTCTCCCTAAGACTACTCCATCAGTATGGCGCACTCGTCTTATCACCAACTCCATTCCTTCCAAAGTTCAGACCCAGCCTCAGCACCGGACCTATACTCCGCCTTCGACTATGATAACCGCCCCGTCCACCCTTTCGGCTCTTCGACACCAAAAATGCGCACTATACAGTCGAACAGCAATGACCACAGTAGTAATAAACCCACTGCGCCGTCTACTGAACCTCCGATGCTGAAGTTGTACACGGCGCATTCAAATGGTACAAGCTATCACAAGCCCCCTCAGCATTCAATCAACGATATCAAACCCAATCGGAGTCTCCAATCCGCAAATCACAGCGACAAAGCCCGACCTCCGCACCCGATCGATCCCCCGACGAAACCGCTCGTCCACTCCTCCCACACCGCAATCCCAGAACCACTCGCGATGCAAACGCCGCGGAGCCGCGTCTCCCAAAGACGGCACCAAAACCTACAGCGCTATGTCCGCGTCCTCAGCACCCTCAGCAACGCCCTCACCACGCTCTTCTCCGCCGCCGTCCTCGCCATCACGCTCTACGTCTCCATCACGTTCGAAAGCACCAAGGATGAAATCCGCGACGGTCGCACCGCGTGGCCCCAGCAGACGAAACTGTGGCCCGTGCTCCTGCTCCTCGTGTGCGCCGCGCTCACGCTGCTGCTGGCGGCGGGGACGCTCGGCTACTACTGCTGCGCTTACGGCAAAGCGAAACGGAGCTGGAAGCTCACGCTGGTGCGTTATGTGATACACATCGGCGCCTGGCTCGTCGTCTCGGCGCTCTATCGGTACGAGAAGGGCGCGACAGATCTCTGGGGCTGGTCCTGTTCGGCGAAAGCCGTCGGGTTGCAGGCGCAGTTTGACGGCGTGGTGGACTTTTCCAGTCTCTGCAGTACCCAGGTAAGATACAGTTTTTGTTGTCGTTGCGGAAAAAAAAAAAAA
>NKYR01000045.1:67874-189751 GCA_003184365.1 Evernia prunastri
AAAAAAAAAAAAAAAGGATATCAGAAACAAGAGATACTCTAGCTGATAGCCTCACGCAGTCAAAATGCTGGGACCTCGCCATCGCGGAAGTCGTGGCCAAGATCCTGTTCGCGATGGGGCACTTCATCATCTACAGGAAGACGCGGAGGGACGAGAAGGAGCGTCTGGCCGACGGGGTCGGCGGCGCGGTGACGGATTTCATCGAGGACAACTTCTAATTTCATTGCATGCCGCCAAAGCCGTCGCACTAATTAGAGTAATGCCCCCTCAATTCCACTTCACCTTCTCCGCACGTAATACTCCTCTCTTCCAAGCCTGGCTCCTCGTCCCACCACCCCATTTACCTATCACATATTCCCCATTACGTACACGGGTCTCACCTTGCAGCATTCTAAATATCTTCTCTCCCCCCCTCCTCGATCCGACTACACACCGTCAACGTCCGCCTGCTCGTTCCGTACCAATCACACCGCCCGATACAGCACGCTACAAATCAGAAATTATCAACTTTCTGCACCCAGTAGAAGCATCTCGGTAGAGCCACATCACAGCGCTCTGAGTGACTGGCTGCAACGGTGGGCTTTCGTCCGTGCGGAGACGCTGCAGGTGGGAATTCATGGAGGCTGTCATGGAAGGTGTGGTAGTGTTGTGATTCATGGACCGGTCGGTTTGAAGGGGGGTGTTGAATCGTTATTGGAGATGAGAGTACAGAGTACAGAGTACAGACCGCTGCACAGAATGGACTGTGAATTCGCGAGAGATGCGGCGAGGGGCCTGGTGGGTGCGTTTTGCGTCGTGGTCGAATGTGCAAATCATTGGGGGGTCCGAGAATCTTGCAAGAAGTTCGGGTTTTGAATGTTTCTTGCGCTGGTGTCAACTATCACACCGCATATCAAGTGGAAAAAAAGAAGAGCCCGGCGTTTTCACAAGTTTCCCAGAGACTATTGACATGACAGAAGGGATTTTCAGCCCAAAATTATCGCAGAATTTCAAGGACTAGGTAATTTGGTCTGTCGTCTATCTCGGCGTTTCAGATGCTTTTCAATTTCAGTACTTGACTCAGATGCTTTTCAGTTTCAGTACTTGACTCGTGGTTGGGAGAAATCCACTACGCAGTGGCTCGATACTGATGTCGAATAGATGCTATACGTTTGGTCTACGTGATTTTTCACACTCGTCGGGGAGAGTAAGGTACTCCCCACACCCCGGATGCTGCAGTTACGGCTTTCGTTGTCGACATGTCGAGATTGGAAAAATACTCCCGGGCGTAGCTTAATTCGCTCGCCACGAGCTTTGAGGCATGTAGTGTGCCGTACCTAGAGTACACTGGCAGGCTTGATGTCGCATTAAAGAAAATGCATATTGGCAGCTGCTCTCAACTAGTTGATTTTCGCAAAGCGCCCAACGCTACGAAAGAAAGTCAAGGGTGAAGAGACAACCTTGACAACGGAATCTACCCCTTGGGTCATCTTGCCAAGGACGCAGGATTTGCCGGTTGCAAGAAAGATGACAAGAAGTTGACCTCGTAGTTCATTGGCCTTTCATCTGTCCTCATAGAGTCACCAAAACAGCTGCAATCGTGTAGAATGTTATTGTGGGGTCTCAACGCCGGGGTTAGCTACCTGAAGAGGCATTTGTAGACCCTCCAGCGCTGGGAAAACTCCCATGCTTTTGCAGCATAGACCTGGAGTGAAAATGGGGCTTTATACAGGCGCGGGCGGGCGGGAAAGAATGTAATGCTATGATTTTGAAAGAGATGGAATTAAATGAAGAGCCCAGCACAAATGGGAAGCCCATAAATAGAGAGCTCCCATCAAGACACGAATCCCCTGATAATCCCGTCCCTGACACGATTCACGATTCTCTATGCGATATTGCAATGCTATGCGAAATAATCACGCTATGCTTGATTGCCACGCTATACAAAAATCACCATACTATGCAAGAACACGATGCTACGCGATCGACCAACCCCCAGTCTGTGACAAAAAAAGCCAAAACAGTTGCCACTCTCGCTACAATGCAGCCGACGACGCGCGCTTAAGCAGTACGACGGTACGACCTCTAAAAACTCCGTCGGATCCCAAAATCTTTCGTAACAAGCCACCAAAGCGGGGGACCCCTAGGTCCCAGTCGGCGCCGGAGCCGATGAAGCGGCATTTGCAGCGGCCGAAAGGTGCGGTAGCGCTGCAGAAGCGGATGCCACCAGGTCCGCGCTCGATCCTCCCGTCGAGGCGGACGAAGACTCGCCCGGCTGGACCACATCGTCCTGCGTAACATCCGGCAGGCTACTCGTTGTGGAGTTACCGTCCGCCGCGGCCTGAACCGCTTTGAGCTGCGGGCCCGAGATCCGATTCACAGCGTCCAGCTGGTTGCTGTCGAGCGTCGACGGAACATGTTCGCACTGGATCTGGCCGGGTCCGGTCCCCGGCGCCGGCCCGCCCGCGGAGTGGACGGCGCGCTCGACGCAGCCGCCCTTGAAGAAGCTCAGGCCGAAATACGCGTACTGCGTGTCTCGGGAACGGCCTTGGAACTCGCTCGATCCGTCCGTGTAGAACTCGCCGCCGGAGACGATGCCGCAGCCGTTTTCCTGCTTCCAGAGGCTCGAGCCCCCGGGTCCGGCCCAGCCGTTGATGCCGTAGACCTCGAAGGCGGAGTCGCCGAAGCCGTCGTCGGAGAGGATCCAGCAGGCGGCGCTGGGGACCGCGGCGGCGGAGGACCAGGCTGCGTTGGAGGCGGACGCGACGGAGGCGACGGATGCGGCCGAGACGGAGGAGGCGACCGAGGCGGAGTAAACGGAAGCTAAGGAGGCGACTGTGGATATGACTTTTGTTGCGCCGGCACAGGTGGGGATTGTATTTACTGCGTAGTTGTAGTATGTGGAAGAAGCGCAAGAGACCACCTCTCCGTCAGAGTTGGTGGTCGTGAAAGGTTTGACCGATGTTGCAGGGGCCCTTGTTGGCGACGTTGTGTACCCGCACGGATTGTAACTGCTTTGACCGGAAGTGGAGCTAACATACGGATAAAAACCCTCGAGTCCGTCACACTGACACTCTGGGGTCACTGGCCCGGCGTCAGGATCCTCGTAAGGATAGCAGGTGTAAGATGTAGAAGAATGAGAAGAACCGCTCGGGCCCGCTCCTTTTGTCCTGGTGGGGCCAGCGGTGATGGTGTTGGAGCTTCCGGTCATCGATCTCGAGGCGGATACTGAGGCTGAGTCTAATCTCGTTGACGATCGCGACGCGGATACTGTCGCTGAGCCTAATCTCGTAGAAGATCGCGACAACTCAGTACCTGATGAGTCTGATCTCGTTGACGATCGCGACGACTCCGTACCTGATGCAGTGAAGGCGCAAACTGCTGCATCGGTACCGTCCGAGGGACTTGCTTGTCTCCCGGAAAGTTCTCGCTTCCTCAGAGTACCAGCCGACCACGACAAGCTCCAATCGATAGCGAATCTATCCTCAGCAAAGCCAGACCAGGCCTTGATCTCATTCAAAAGCTTCATCTGAGCGACGCTGACGTCATCCATTTTGCCATTCAGCGAGGTTTCTATCGAGGTGACTGTGTTAGAGCACCAGCTCCAAGCGGGCTGCACAATGTCGGTAAGGTATCCTGTCAGCCATGTCTTGTACGTGGCCGCGAAGTTGGCTTGGATGGGACCAGATCCGTCGGATTTCTGAATATTCTGAGAGGTGATTCTCGCGTCGACAGTCTGGTAGGCCTTGTAGATACGATCATTGGTGACATCAAACATGTTCTCGACTTCTTTGTCTCTCAGAATGTCAAAGAGCATAATGAAGTCTTGGATTGTCTGGATTTGCATCTGAATGCCGCCATTTATACGTCCATTTTGAAAGTATGTTGACGGCGGAGTGATGCCTTTATCAAACATCTGAAAGACAGTCAATAGACTTTATACACGTTCAGGTAGCGGGGAGGACCTACATAGCCTTTGACACCATTGACAGATTGTTCTAAACCAACGAAACCGGGATTCGTATTTTCGTACAAGGGAGGGTTGTTTGTAAGTTGATTGGAAAATTGCATTCCTGGCAATTGATCAAAGATTGTTTGCATTAGACTGGTGCCGGCACATCCATCAAAGAATACCTTTTCCATATCAGCGCAAGTGAAACTTGGTGTGTCGATCACCGTTTGCAAGAAAAGATTGACTAATTGCTTTTCATCTAGCAGAGGTTTAGCCCGTGAAGCTGACTGTAGGATTGAAGGAGAGCTCACAAACGTGGTCAACACTCTGCTTGCTTCCAGCTGGAATGACAGTTGGACTCTCGTCATCCGTTTTGTACCAGGCGAAGCCATTGGGCAAGGAACAACTACTGCTTCCGACGTACCATTTTGGTACCGCATCGTAGACTGCCCCACTTCGACCGTTGTTACTGTTTCGCTGCTGGTTGAGACCTTTGAAGGCTTTCAGGCCAGAATAGCCTGGCTGAACTCCTTGCTTACCAGCAGGAAAATTACAGCTATTGATCGATGTGATGGCAGCTGCTTGCTCGCGCTTCATCAGCTCATGTCGACGGTCAAGGTTTTTCTCTGGCTTGTCGTTTCCATCGCTGGCCTCATGAGACCTTCTATCCCAACGACCTCTGATGCCAAACGTACGCTTGTTGATATTACCATCAAGAGGTGGTCCTTCCCATTCTTCAAGATCGTCATCTGGATACACAAATGACGGGCAGCCAGAAACTGCAGACGACGTCCGAGAGGATGTTTGCGAAGATTTTGAGTGGACAGAGCTAGCTGATGATTTTGAGGAAGTCATGGCCGACGACTTAGAGGAGGTGGTAGATCCTTTAGTCTTCGAGTCGGTGTCCTTCGTAGACTGATTGTCATCATCGTCCTCTTCTTCGCCTGCCTTTTCGAGGGCATCCATTAGAGTGGAAATAGATCCAATAACATCTTGTGGTGGAGGGGGCCCAGTGATGGGACCAATGTCATTCGAGATATCCGTCAGAATATTGTCAACGCAATTTGCGAGACCAAGCGCGTCGTCAGCCAAGCCTTCCACTGCCCCAATAGGATCGAACGACCTTTTTCTCGAGCTACCACTGGAACAGGCGTTGGACGTAGGCGGAAAAGGGCCACCAAGATTTTTGATAGCATTCTCCGTATTTCCTTTCAGATCCTCGATCTGATTGATGGCTTGAGTCTTGATAGTCGGTAGGGTGATATCGCTCACCCAACTGCGCCCATCGCTGACGAAACCGAGGAGAAGACCACCGAGAACAGATCTTTGCGACGATGCTGCAGGTCCACTGCGGGGAAGTGAAGTGATAGGGATTCCACCAGCTTGTGTTGTGTTGGGCAAGTCAAACGAGGTTGTAGATGACGACCCAGGGCTTCCTTTAGACGATCTCGATGGCGCAGATGCGCTTGTTGAGCCAGATGTAGCAGATGGACTACGGACTTTGCCAGTTGACCCCGGAGCTGGACTGCTTCTTGCCTGTGATTTAATGGAAGCAGTGGCGTTTCTCGATACTGCTGGAGCAGATGAAGTTGATTCGCCAGAAAGGGAGCGCGAAGTATCACTGTATTGCCGGTGCCAGAGCCAGAGCCCCCTTGAGAGCCCGACGCGGCTCTCGAATTGGACGAGAGAGACCGGCCGGTCTTATGTGGGATACTGCTTGACTTAGGTCCATTGGAAGGGACAGACCGAGAGCTACTCCCAGAATGGACTGGCAATCCACTCTGCGCGGATAAGCGACTCGTTTCACCGAACTTGCTGCTCAGGGAATCTGTACCTTGGCCAGTAAGGAGGGATTGCGAAGGACTCCGGGTAGAAGCTGTACTTCTATCGGACAGCTCGCTACCAGAGCGGCTCGACACATGAGCGGCAGAATGGGAACCAGAACTAGTCGGAGAAAGAGCGGAAGACCCAAACAAGCCACGAGACCCTGAGAGGCTAGAAGAGCTAGTAATATGATGTGACTTGCTCGAGCTGGAAGATATCTGAGAAGCCGAGGTCCGAGGGGGAACTGGAATACCGACGATAGCTTCGGAACCATTAACGAAAACGTCATACGATTTGTCAACGGAAATCACAGCGTGGTCAATGGTGACGGCGGGGAGGGTTGGGGCGATGGTTTTACTGTCTATAACGATATTGGTAGGGTCGATGGCGAAGGAAGAGTGATCGATGACGATCGTCTCGATGGGCGATAGCGATTGCTCAACAATGCTTTGCGGTGTCCTTTTTCTGACACCATCCTCGGCACAGATACTGCCAGCGTAGAGAAGCAGGATTAACGAAAGGATAGGAGCCGAAAATGGCACTGGTCGAGGCTTTTGCATACTGAAGAGAGAACCGAGCAATTGTAATCATAGAACGAAAGATCGTAGTAAATGATCAGTGTGCCAAGTTACAGTACAGACAAAAGATAAATCACAGGGAATCTTGGTATGAACATGGTGATCGCGAGGAAAGATGCCAACCATATAAAAGAGTAGCTGCAGTGAATGAAGGACCTTTGAGCCCCATTCCCATGTTTGAGATGTAAAAACAAAATTTTACAGCTGACAACCGCAGCGATACCATACCGATGTGCATCACTCCGAGTTAGAGGTGCAGACTTTGCACGCAATACTGTGGTAAAATGAGAGGATGGTTAGCCAGCTTTCACAGTGTGGATGACAGGGTGCAAGAGCCTGGATACAGCCACTGCTGCTGCCCGCAATAACTTGTATTTAGACGTTTCAGAGCATCGTGTAAGCAATATCCTGTGCTCGCCGTTCCAGCCAACAGGCATAGTCGGACACCAACAGGTTGCCACTGCGGCGTCAAGAGATGAGTTGAACTGGAATGACGACCCATCATACGGTTTGTTGGACACTAGCAGTCATTTGCCATTGCCGCCGATGGAATTACATGCAATTCACAAGAGTCCGGCCGTTACAACCAATTTTAGGTGATACATATGTTGTATCCACGGTAGCTTGATGTGGGTTGAAATGATGCAGCTTACGTGAAGTCCCTTATCGGACGATTTACACCCACTCGTCAACAATTGCTGCTATCAAGAGAGGCAGCGAGCAGCATTGAGTAGCATCCAAAATACCGAAAGGGCTGCGAACAAAGACAGAATAGAAATCTGATCTGGACAGCTAAGGAGGTCGGAAGTTGGTGGCAAACCGTATCTTCAGACATATGTATATCCTCGTAGGCTAGTAAGTCACACCCTACCCCAGGACCACCTGGAATGCGCACCTGGGGGCCATGATCCGGGGTAGGGTGTGATTGGCCAACCCACGAGGTGATATCCGGTCTACAGTCTGTGTGTACACCCAAAGATAGATTGACAGATACAACGCAATCATCTTTCTTCTCATCGTAGATCCGCAAAAGCAACGGACAGACTGAGGAAGTTGAGACCTCGGGGAAGATCGATGTTAGCCAACCATTGTGGCACGAGCTAGCATTCTAAGTTGATCGGACAATGTGTAACAGAGTATCCATGTTGTATTGTTTGAGGGACAGGCCAGTATCCACCCGCACGGCGAAGCCCATAGAGGGGCTTCTCCTCCTCGAGGCAATTGGGGAAATTCGGTAAGAGAAGATAGCATGCGCATCGGCACACCCTCAGAAGCAAGATGTTGTATCAAATCGTAATCGTGTGATTCAAGATCTGAGTAGCACGCCTCGGTGACTCGGAGTGCAACGCTGAACTGTAACATCGGCTGTATGCTTGAGGCAGGACCGACCTGCAGCCACCCGGCTTTGCCTCGATTTCAGGCTCTTAAAATGAAGGGAAATGATCTCGAGACAACTTATCATTCTTCTCATGCCACACCAATACCATTTCTGTCACCTGTGGGATCATGCAGCCAAGACAGTCTCCCTCAGACTCTGCGGCCGAGGGGCACAGTTTCCACCATCTTCAGTCTCGATCACTTTCATGAGACGAGTTGGACCTCAAGATAATTAACCCGGATCTTGAAGGAAATTCCTGCTGAACCAGGGTCAATGAATGGGGCGAGGGTCGGTGACAGAAGAAATACCTGGACAGAGGCCTAGCCCCGGGGAATCCTCGGTGTCTGTCACCAACCGGGGTCCTCGTATTTCCGCGGAAGAATTATTTTTCCGCCCCACCACCAACAGAGACGGAAGATATGGGATACTCAGTGCTGCGAATGAGGCGCGCCCAGCTGAGATTCGCAGTGAAACTGTGTCATCAGTGACATAGTGCTGCTAGCAAATATCAGCTCACCAAAACTAGATTCCAGTACTCACACCACAAGTTACTAAATTTTCGTACACCAACGTCGACACGATCTCAACGATTTGCATCTTGCACCTCACCTCGCCATCATCACGAAAGGCCTCCTTTAGCATCAATAGGGACAACATATTGCAACAAGCGTCAATAGCCCGAAAGTGGGACGAATCTTTCAGCGTCATGTTCACACGAGAGAAATATTGCGCTGTGTGTGGGTGTCCGTTCAGCCTGCCTTTGATTCGCAATCCTGAAAATCCGGATCCTAATGAAGATGAGATGCTTGCTTTGAACGATCCGTACGACTCGCGCGTCCTGCCTAGAGAGTTGACGAAGGTATTTCGTCCAAACGTCCGGTGCAGCGAGAATACGCTAATCGAGCAAGTAGTGGCTTACGGACTTTCGCGTGGTCGGTCGATGGCGGAACCCGTAAGATTGAAGTTCCACCTGAAGACGAACGGCCATTGACCGAGTTCAGACATCCGCTCTTCAAGAATGTCTCCTCTATCCCCGACTTCTTCATGTCTCCTCCCGCAAGATGGCAGTATGGGTACACCTTGGATCCAGCAATCCCCACCACGGAGGGCAAAGAAGAGAAGCTATCCGTGTATGAAAGCACAGATGCAGAGAACGGGATGCTTTTCCCCATCCACCAGGCCTGCCTCAATCTTGTGGATCTTATGTGTGAAACTCGCAAGGAGCGATGCCAGGTAGGTAATACCAGACAGCCCCAGACTCTTGAAGAGTTCTGCGACAGCCTCGAATTACGGCGGAGTTCTAATTTGAACGACTCCCGGAAAATCATGGAAAATCACTATTATGGAAATTCGGGGGGCATTGAATGGTCACATCAATACTTTGGGGCCCGACAGTTTTGGACTGATGAATGGGATACTTCACCTGGCTGGGAAGTACGTTAGCAACTCGCGGATGCGAATCTGCCCCACTGAAATAAGACCAGATGCTGACCGGTGCCTTAGCTGCTGTGTGCGGATCCTGCATTAATGAAGATCCCTGGCCTCTCCTCCTTCATTTTATCCGAACTTCCGTTGCAATCGAACCCTTCCCAGAAGTTAGTAGGTCATGAACCTGAGGCCGAGTTCGAGATCGAATGGCTTTTCCCACAGGAGATGGAAGCAACGCGGCAGCTAGAGCAGGGTCGCCACGACTGGGCCAAAGGCATCAGCTCGTTGAAACTCAAGGCGAACAGCATCGGAGCTGACGTGGGCGCTGAACCACGAAAGGGGAAGCTGATGTCCTCAGTGCCACTTGGCCTAAAGAATCGATGGCGAATATGGAAGGTCCTCGAGCACATCGATGAAGAATAGCCCTCATCGTGAAGACCACTACCCACCAAGTGGAATGAACTGCAGGTGCATGAGCGTGTGCATGAGAGGAACCGTATCGTATTTTCATCTAAGATATCAAGATATCAGGGCACGACTAAACACTTGTTGATGGGTAAGGTATCAAGAGTTGTAAGTCGAGCGCGACTGGAGTGAAAATCTGGACGAGGAGATTGGGTTTCGCTAGCGCCAATTTTTTGAGCGCTGTATACCGCCGCAAAATCTACTTAATGTACTTGGGTCTGAGTCGAGCCATGGCCCATTATTCGAGAATCATCCTGCGATGTGCATCGGATGAAGAGACCCCCGCATTTCCCAGGAGAATCCACCACTTCAACCCCTTGTTTTCAATGCGGCAACTTTAGTACATTCGGTATGCGGGGATAGCGAGGGCTTCGAGGGATTATTGCGCTATGGGCTAGACTCATCGTCCAGAGGTTGCCGTATGGAGGGCGGCGTTCCGACGCGATTTGGAATTACGATGCGTACCGCTCTGGTGGTTCTTCGGCCCTGCATATCACGACTCCGCTTCGTTTCCTTCCTTCTCATTCTAGGCGTTTTGATTGATGATTCAGGAGAAGATACGGGTACTGAGTGAAGGAATGATTTGCGACCTGGGATTGTAACCTGTTGAAGAGTACAGGTGGAGTACCTACTTGATTAAATGATTACTTGCCAGCTACTACGGAGGTCGGCAACTAAGAAAGTTCTGCGGCTCTTCAAGACTGACTTCTGTGTCAGGTCTCAGATGACAACCCAACCTGAAAAAGAGTCTGAACGACGCGCTTAGATCGAATGATTCAAGATCGCGCCTCTGGATTCAAATCGGGGAGCCCATTTGCCCCCAGTCAGACCCAATAGATGCCCTTAATATTTCAATCTATGCGCATCTACAGACCAAGACTCGGCAAAGCTTTCCACATGTTGGGTGTCACATTTCAATCGCAGGGATGAGATGGCAGCTGGAATGTTGAATTCACGGCAGCCCTATATAGTGAGGCTGCAAGCTGCAAGACAGCAGTGTTGAAAGCTTTGGCACGTAGAAGATTCTTGCACTTGTAAGGCACCTGCAAAGAACCTCCACATGGCTTCTGCTCAGACCTCAGCTTGTCTAGCACGCAGGGAAAAAGGAACCGAGCGACCGCCGGACAATGCAATTCCTCTTCACCACCTAGGCATTCCTTCCTCATGGTCCTCAGCTTGGTACGAGGCTTGGGATCTGGAAGCTAACTGACCTTAAAAAGGATTCTTGTAAGCTACAGTGCCGGCGGTCCAAACCTCTTTGATCGTATTGGAGTTTGTGATATCAACGAGAGGATTTTTCTTCAAGAGCAAAAGATCTGCCCTCATGCCTGGGGCAATTCTACCCCGGTTTGTGAGGCTGAAGTGTTCTGCTGGAAGTGAGGTAGCTCCGCGCAGGATATCTTTGGTGGACATCCCAGCATCATGGAGAAGCTTCATTTCCGTGTGAATGGAATCGCAGTACCCAACGTATCCGACCGGAGCACTAGCGTCAGTCCCAACCAAGATCGTAACGTTCATAGCATACATAAGGGCAACGCTGTCATTGGAATATTTGTATTCATATCCGTGGCCAGGGAGCGTGGGGATAAGGTTCCGCGACATGATCAGTGTTGGGATGGCGATTTGATTGTTGTCCAGCATCTGCTGGACTCCGGTCTCATTGAGCGCCTTGTCTTTGGGCACATGGGTAATGAATTTCCCACCAACGTTGCGGGCGATTTCCTGGCCAATGAAGTCTGGAGCATGACTGACGACCGGCATGTTATGTCCATCGGCTATCTTCTTGATGATTTCCTGGTATTCTTGCTCCGGCTTCCCAGCGGCGTTGATGAATATCTTGAGGTAGTCCGCCCCCTCACTGATTCGGGTTTCGGCATAGTGCGTTGCACTTTCGTTGGAGTTAACTATCGAGTCGTGCGGAAAGCCAGGGAGCACAGATGGGAAACCTCCCGACTCGCAAGCTGCTGCACCAGACCACAAAAGAGATGGGAGACCTTTATTGCCTTGCTCTTCGAATTGCGGCATGTTGGAGGAATTGAATGATCCCATGTCAAAGCCTGTTGTGACTCCAGAATGTACTAGTTGTCTTAAATGATTCTCACTGTGGAATTGGAAGGTTGCTGGATCCATGACAGTAGCAACGTGGAAGTGGGAATCTATCAGGCCTGGCATTAGGAAACCGCCGGCGCCCTGGACTGTTCTGGAATTCTTTGGCACGGAGGATCCACCAACGGAAACGATGTTCTGCCCTACAATAGTGACGAATTTGTCGTTAAGGAGTTGCTCGCCATCCCATATCTGGACATCTCGAATGACAGTAACCTGCGGCAGCTCCTGAGGAATTCTGGTGCTGTGAAAGAAGTTGGTCATTCCACTGCACAAGCTGGACGCCCAATTCATTGAATACTGAGAGAGCGCCATGATGAGGGTTGGACAGTAGCAAAAAATGGCGCTTTTGGGGGAAAACTTTGAAGAGATGGTTTGGGGCCGCTCAAACTTTACGATCTTATAGTCAACCCACCTCCCCATCTCTCCACTTCCCCACTTCCCTATTTCCCCATGAGTGGCCTGCTCGTGGGCGTGGGTGATCTCATCACTGAGCGAGCTTTTTGCAATGATTGGAGGTAATTAATTCGGCAGCTGTACGCAACGGACCGAAAGTGATACAGAGATGCATGGCCAGTTGTACTGCAGCATACAGACACGCACGAATGAAATTTGTCAGCTGTCTTCCATCAGACACAGAGGAGGAAAGTCGATCCTGACGACTACTCATCGGCAAACGGACTTGGTCGGCGACGCAGCTGAGGTTGAAGTGACATTGAAGAGAACCACTCAACTTCAAGAACATATCATGGCAATGTGCGTTGCATTGCATCGCAGTTATCGTGATCCCCGACTTCCCCACTTACAGTCACGATATGTTGCATTTCCCCGCTTCAGCTCGACGCAAGTTGGTCTTAAAAGCGGACTCTTTACACGACTTGGCACTGCGACTAGAATACTGCAATTCGTCACCCTGGCGCCAGCAACGGAACGTCTTCCGGCCATTACATCCTTGATATAATGCTGGTACACTACATTGTCATTGCCACTTCGTGCCAAGGTGTGGCCGGTCCTAGTGCCGCTGACGCCGGGGCGGAGTTACTACCTTACCTTAGTTTAGACAACTAAGGTACCTTGGGCTTTGGCTTGACTATTTGTTATCCACATAACCAATCAGGATTATGTGAGATATCAGTGACAGTAGGATCGCGACGCGATAGATCAACATTCTCCTCGCACGCTTAACACGTATGCAGAAATAAGAAACATCAAGGCCTGCAGATTATAGACTCTAATGCTCACTCCCGCGACTGAAAAATCCAAGCCACCCACGTATAGTGATATTGCGAGCATTTCGGGCCTTTAATTCGCTCACTGGAAATTAGAATTATTTGTCAAGCTAAAGGGTATTGTTGCAACGCGTCAAAGCCGTCGTCATATACGGTATCTCGCAATTTCATTTATGTCGACTCAACTTTCACAAAAACAGTCTTCATCGTATTGTCCTTCTGAAGATTGATACGAGACTACTTTGTTGTGAGATCAGACTTACCGGTCAGCTTGAAAATATTGCCTTGAGAACTTAGCGGTCATGGTTTCTACAAGCCATCTCTACCAAATAATGTAAATCTACGCGCGATGACTCGATTTTTCGAGTCTTTTTTTTTTTGTCGAATCAAGTTCTTTCATCGCAGATACTGCGCTGATGATCGACATGCATATGCAGATAGGACTGCCCGTCCCAATGACGACCCCGCTTTCTTTCCGCCTGACCGGATGCTGAAACTTGAACCAGCAGGTGCTTCCTGGAGTCCTATAGAAACTCGTCGTTTGTAGTATAGCTGTATCGGGCTTGTTCGGCTATCTTGTTACAGGCTTCCGGTAAATGTTAATCGTCCTTAGCTGCTACCCACATGAGTGCAGTGCCATCTCTGTCATCTACTAGAAGCAGTCACTAGACGGTCATTTGACTTGTCTTGGCAACCTCATACGCACGTTAGAATTAATCCTGCTGTAGAATATTTTAGTTGACAAAGGTGTGATTGATACTTTTTCGGGGGGAATAGCCAAACGCTCATCGGCAATTCGGGGAATTAGGCCCTACCGGCTAGGGGCGGCTCAGAAACCCTAGATGGCGCGTTACTCGATTGAGGACTAGTGGAATCATCTTATCGGGTTCGGTGGTTTACGTGGGTCGAAGAGTTGCTGTGGTTGATGCGGCCTCGACAAGTGCTGCCACTGCCAGCAATCTGATAACCTTGCGACATCCTCCATTGCTCTTTCGACAGGCAAGTCAGTGATGAAATGCCGTTTGCGTGCTGATCATGGAGGAGATAAAAGCCTTTCGCTGGCTCCTTGACGTCCAAACGCTGTGGCCTGCCCCGGAAGGAGGAAGCCAGGGCGCTCAATCTACAGCGCACTGGGCAACTGGCGCTGCGTCCCAACACGCTCTAGCCCTTCTCACAGACGGCGAACGTGCCAAGGTCCTTCGCTTCTATCGGCCGAGTGACGCGAAGCTCTCTCTTGGGTCCAACCTTCTCAAACATCGGGCAATAGCAGATACCTGCCGAGTGCCTTGGTCTGAGGCTGTCATCAGCGAAGGCCCCAACAAAAAGCCATGTTATAAGCCTCTCGCCCCGGGCTCCGAGAGCCTGGAGTTCAACGTCTCACATCATGGCTCTCTCGTCGCCCTGGTAGGATGCCCTGGGCAATCGGTGAATCTAGGGGTGGACATCGTGAGGATGAATTGGGAGAAAGATTACGCTACGGTAATGAAAAATGGTTTCGAGGCTTGGGCTAACATATACGAAATGGTATTTTCAGACCATGAGATCAAGGACATTGCAGAATTTGTGCCGCCAGCACGAGGCACCCAGCAGGACGAGATTAGAGCTAAGCTACGCCACTTTTACACACACTGGTGTTTGAAGGAAGCCTACGTCAAAATGACGGGCGAAGCGCTACTGGCATCCTGGCTCAAGGATCTGGAGTTCCGCAATGTTCAGGTGCCATTGCCCGCCAGCCAGATGCATGCAAGTGGGCAGGTTGGAGATGATTGGGGTCAGACCTGTGGGGGTGTCGAGATTTGGTTTTATGGAAAGAGGGTGGTCGATGTCAATCTGGAGATACAGGCGTTTCGGGAAGACTACATGATTGCAACCGCTTCTTCAAGTGTGGGAATGGGATTGTCTCCGTTCAAACAGCTTGATGTTGAGCGGGATGTTTACCCCCGGCAAGGAGGGTGACAGAGAGCCAAGCGATCTCTTCGCTGAACCTCGAGTTGGCTTGCGAGCACGCTTCAAAGTATCAAAAGAAGCTAGAAAGGTGCTGCGAGACGTTGAAACTTGCCCTTGCTGGAGGGATATTCATGCGCCTGTAGTCCGATATGTTGGGGGAACGCAGAGTCATTGAGCGCGAAGACCGAAGACCACGGCTCTAGATGAAGCTTCCTATTGTCTGAGCGGCCAACGTGATGGGATGACTTGTGAGAGCGTGAAAATTCAAACTGGAAAGCGTGACTTTTTATCTCATTCCCTCCTTACAAACTTCCTGCTCGACTTCGCATAAATAAGTGATATCAGTACTGAAAAATCTGACTGCTTGAGAGTGGCTTTGACTGTGTACAGGTATTAAATGCTGGAGGCTGACGTGAAGATGCGGAATTTTCATGGACAACCTTAATTTCTCAGTACTGCCACCGTTCTCTCTATCCACTCCTCTCACGGAGAGCCTCAATGTGCCAGATACCTATTCAACCCAATTGCTTTTCATGAATCTTCTGTCGTGTGTGCACAAGTCCGTTTTATCATCATCTTAGCACACATGCTGGGCAACTGCAGCCTCTGGTCTGTTCATCTACTTTGCTTTTCATCTCACCCATCCTGAGACACCTCAAAAGCTCAATCATTCAAGACCATGTCGAGCAATACCATTCCACGACCTAGCCAAGGTAATCCACCTTTGGCACTGCTCGCAGCTTGGTTGCACAATGCTCATGACCGAGATGATCGAGTTGTCTCGTAAGTTGCCATCTTCGGACTGGGTATAGAGTTCCTGACGAGACTACAAACAGGTTTCCAGCAAACACCGCCGAAGCCGTCATACAAGCTCGGCCTCCCCGAGCGCAGTTTAAGATGCAGGAGGTTCAGGCAATCGTGCTTGCGCTTGAGCGTCACGACTCTACGATATGCGAGCGCCTAGACTCACGAAGTCTTACTATCTTGTGCAGTATCTTCATATACTCGCAGGAGTGTCTTGCACAGCAACGAGGTCTCTGCCTCCTTGCGGTAAGTTTGGTGACAGCCTATAGTCCGACGCTCGCTCACTACGTCCAGAAAGCTCTGCACCGGGATAAGCGCGAGTCGGCACAGAAGGCTGCCCAAAGGCAGGGGAAGAAAATAGCACTGGGACAAGCTGCCTTGACTCTACTGATCAAAGGGTTCGTAAAGATTGGTGCATCCGACAGGCTTCGAAGATGGGTAGGTGGTTCTCATCACATTAAGGAGCTTCAGCTAATATGCTCATCAGCTTGGAATACTTGCTCTGGAGCTGCTCCGAGACTGTCCGGAAAACACAGAGAAGCTACAGTCAGATCCGCCCAAAGAGAAACACTGGTGAGCTGATCTGGCGGCCTTGTTAAGAACACACCTGACTTACTTTCCTAGGCATTCTCTCACCGAGGTCATCGAACATGGAAGCTGCCAAGTCTTAAAATTAATAGCGGGCTCGATGATCCGCGAAATGTTGAGCTTTGGCGTGTCGCCGGACGAATTTTGGAAGAGTAAGACTCGCTTGGATCTGTTTTCTAAGTTCCCCAAGAGCCAGCATCACAACAGTCAATGGGTAACGTCTTTTGAAGAATTCATTGATGAGTTGGTGTTGGAAAAGATCTTGACGCAGGAGTAAGCTTCTTTCTCTGAGATCTCTTTCTTCAGCTAACAAATGGCGCAGAGTTTCGAGTGTAGTTTTTGCGCAAGCTGTGTACGTGGGGGACCGGAAGTGGGACCTCAAGGAAGCGTCAGATATTCTAGTCACCCTTTACGAAGAGCTTAGCATAATTATCCCAGAAAGGGACGCTATACCGGCAGTCTACATCGACGTGCCATTCAACTCTATCACCAAGGTCTACTTCGACAAATTAGACACAGAATCACAACAACCTACTTATGGACTTGTCATACATTTGATGGGTGGAGAAGCAGCCAATTGTATCCTCAACGCTACTAGATGCGATGCACGCCATGTGGCACTTGCCTTCGCTTCAGAAAAGGATGCAAACACGCTTAGGAGGCTGATCATACCAGCCAATATTCGGACAAACGGTGTTCTGCCACGTAGTCAATCAGGGGCAGTCGATGTCTCGGAGCCGATTCTGTCAGAGGACGAACTTGCCGCGCCTACCTCTGCCTTAAGAAACAGTCAGATCTTAATGAGAACAGCCTCCCTAGCCGGTTCGATCATTCCACATGAGAACACAGTGAGCACGATCGATCCATCAAAGCTTCACCGCTCCCATGAATCTCAGCGCGCTTCTGCCGAGCGTCAAGAAATTCCGTCAAGTCCGATGGTGGAGGATGACGAAAATCTACAAAGGGTCAGTCACAATGTGGAGATGGCAGAAGAAGGGATTGATGTCTCCAACAATCATGGCCTGGTAGAGCAGGCCATCGAAGGCATTGACGTTTCTGAGACTGACGATTTGAGACATGAAGAAACTCAGCACCGAAGAAGCCTAGCTCGAGTTCCCGAAAACGTTTCGTCCAACGCTAGAGTTCGTCACTCTCAACAGGCCGCCTCGTCTATTGAGCCAGTAGAGGCTCACGACCACTTTGAAGATCACTATGGAGAGCATGGTGACCTTTACGGTGCCAGTCCAAAGGCCAAAAGCGGTCGACGAAGGTCTCCAAGACTCATTGCTCGAGATCAGCATGGAGAGCATGATGATCTTTACGGCGCCAGTCCAAATTTCGAAGACGGTCGACGAAGGTCCCCGAGACTCATTGCCCGAAACAAGGCCGACCAGAAATTAGAGCGGGTGGTGGAATCGACGGCGCCACAAGCGCGGCAAGCGAATGTCAGGACCGATCCGCCCAGCAAGCTGAGTAGACAGCTTGGTGATGCTAATGGAGTCGTGAAGCCAAGCACGGAGCAGAGACCAGATGGCTGCCTTGCGGCCTCTACAAAGGACAGTGCTGGTGATACTAGAGCCAAAGCGAAGAGCAAGAAAGTCAAAGAGCCTGTTCCTACAAAGGTGAACACTGTACCAAAAGAATCGAGCAAACCTACCAACAAAACGACGCAATGCCAAGGGAAAGAAAATGCCAATGAGGACCGATTGAGTGCCTCTTTTGACGCCTACGATCTTCCGCAATCATCTACACACGTCAATCCCGCCTTTCGAACCTCTAAGAGCAAGAAGAAGGCTACAACTACTCGTCCAAACACCACAAAAGCGCCGCACAGCATTCAAAAGCAAGCGAAACCCAAACCAATCAAAGCTGGCGCTAGCACTTCAATGAAAGGTTCTTTACCAAACTTACAGAATGGTTTCAAAAGCAGCGGTAGAGCGAACGGGTCAATGCAAGACTCAACGCCTAACAGACCGAGCGGCAAGGAGGTTGATGACAATGACGACACTATCTGGGACATTGGGGAAGCTTACGGAGAGGAAAAGCCTCAAATTCCTAGGCAGTCACGCCAGCCAGCGAAAGCAGCAAAGAAGAATCATGTACGAACCGAGAGAAGCAGGGGCCAGGGCCAGTTGCGTGCAGATGAGACAACAGCAAACAAGGCAACCAAAGCCAAGACCCACACCCCAATGTCTCCTGTCGTGAAAGCCAAGCCTGCACCAGTTACATTGTCTCAGCCCCGGTCCCGACGCGCTGCAGCTATCAAGGCAAATAAAAGGATTCAAGGCCTCGACGAATCTGATGAGATTGCGGACGACGAGGAAATTTTACCTGCACGGATGCGTACCGAGCGGCACACGTCTCTAGAGGCTGCAAAAGCGCCTAAAATCCAAGAGGTCAGAGAAGGTAGAGACAGTGGAAGGGACGGACCAAAATCCAATAGAAAGCTTCCCAACACAATGTTTTCGACCAAGCGTTCCGTCCCGGATAGCGTCAGTCATGACTCTTCAGACGAGCAGATGCCAAAATTGGTAGCATACCTCAAGGCTGGCAGCAGCCCGGAGAAGGTTAATCTTATCAGAGCTGCACCCGCAGAAGCTCTTGGAGTCGCTCCGGGCAACAATAAGATAACTTCACAAAGAGGACACCCGAACAGCGCGGCCGAGACTTCGCTAAAACCACTGCACTCAGGACATGATGACCATTCAGATCAGGCCGATCCTACTTCTGTAGATAAGGGTGTCGAAGTGAGCGAAGCCAGTGTAATTCTGGTGCCAGACAGTGTTCCACAGCTGCATGAATCCATCACCAAAACCAAGCCAGCTTTTACTCAAGCTCAACAAGATGATGATGTCCAGCAAGGGTATGGTGATCTCGGCTCTACTAAATCGGTGGGTATTAAGGACCAAGAACAGGTTGAACAAGCGTTACCCTACATGGCTGAAGCCTCCGTTCGACTCCAATCAAAGCCGGCCAGGATTCAAAAAGAAGCTGCCCCTTTTCAAAGCCCAGCAGCCTCAATGGTTGTCGATGTTCGACCGAGAAGGAAATCGCCGCGTTTAGCTGAAGCGGCCCAAAAATCATTGCTGAAATCTACTACCAGGAAACGTGACCCTTTTGGAGCGAAGTTAAATGCTTCGATACCAGCGCCGAAAGACATTAACCCAAAGGTAAAGAGCACTGAGGGTTTGAGAGACGCTAATGTCGATGATAAGGGGCTAGAAACCCCCAAGGCAGCCGAGCTGGCAGGACCTTCAAGAGAGCCCAAAGTGAGACTGGTTGATAGACTTGAAGCCACGTCGCTCGAAGAGGCAAAGCAAGTCAAGAGCCCTCGAAGGCTCTTGTGGTCAAACATGCAGGTAGACGGCGAGGGTGAAGACTCTTTAATGCAGACGTTGAAGCCCGCCCGCGATTCATTATCGGCTTTATGGGTTGAAACCAAGAGAAAACCCGAGGAAGTAGTGGCTCCGAGCCACAAGAGAGTCAAATTGGCACCCCCGGAGCAGCTCGAGGGAGCCTCTGCAAAGAGAATCCCAAATTCCAACGCCAAAAAGACGCCTCCACTGGTGGTAAGCAACAGGCCACTGGTCATTGGCTTTTCTTCAACCGGCCCACGGAACCAAGGCATATCCGCGAAGAAGCCAGAGCTTCCAAAAGATGTTGAGATTGGCAGACCCGATGCAATAGAATTGCCCAAAAATGGTGCCCCGAAATCCACGATTCGTCAAGTCGAGACAGGCTTCGCTCCGGTAGAAGAGGTGCTTCAGATACCTTTAGGTATCCAACATAATCTTAAAATGACAGGCCGCGCTCAACCGAAAGCCGGTGATGTACCAGAGCGAAAAGGGACCGAGCATCTCAAAATTGGAGAAGTCGTTGCAACTGGCGAGGCAAATACACAAGCACAAGCAGCCCAGAAGCGGAAATTTGCACCTTCCCTCGACGAGCTTGCGCAGCATGAGCAAATTTCTAAGCGGCGAAAGCAAGAGATAGAAACTCCGCCCACGGCGCACAAACATCATCCTGCAATGCTTCCTGACATTAGTCCTGCTGTGGTACAGAACAGGTCTCAACGGCTTGGCTCCCAAAACACACGAGTCAACGAGAATGGTAGTCCGATGCCATTTTATATAGCCCACGATGACGACATGGCAGCTAAAGAGCATCTTTCAGACGAGGATGATGGAAAGTATGCGCTCGCGGAGGCACGCCTCGAGGAGCAAACGGGGTTGCATAACGACGAGTCTATGTTTCCAGAATTGGTTCTTCCTCGTGGACCTCCTGTACCCGCCGTCGCGATCCCTCAAACAAAGCCTTCGCCATATCAAAGTTATTCGAACAATTGTAAACAAGTACCCAGCTCGCCGCATGCCCCCTCGGCTTTCGGCACTATGCCACCTCATCATATCTACCACAGTGGCGAGATTGTGAACGCAGAGACAAAGGAGGCCATCATACCAGTCAAGCCCCAGGATCCGTTCCTTGGTACCATGCAAAACCCCCGGAATGCTTTCATGGATGCCCTGCGCAGATCAACCGAAGTTGCGGCTAAGCAGGCCATTCAAGGAGTCAACAACAAAGGAGTGCCGGGCGGTGTGACAATGCGCCAGGCTCCTGTAGGTGAGGACCCGGACAAAACTCTGGTGGAGCCGAAGTCGAACAAAAATCATAGATATGTCCATGACTCAGAACACTCCTCAAGTTCGCAATCAGGCTCTTTTACACAAGCATCAGAGCCTGATGAGTCTTCCGAAGAGGAAGGCGATACGGAAGCAGAGGCGAAATGGCGAAAACAACTGGAGCCTCATCAGGACAATATGCTTGAGTGTCTTTTAACGATCTCGCATGTAAGCAAATTACTTTGACGATACTTCTTGTCTGGTGCGATACTGATCTGGCGTTCAGCGTTTGATCCGACATCTAATCGATAAAGAAACAGCCATAAACGATATGGTCACCGACTTTAAGAGCCGTGGCAATAGTCTAGTCGAAGCCTATAAGAAGGGACTTGAGGGACATATTGACTCACATAGAGCGGACAATGACCGGAGGCGTCAGACTTTGGTGGGAGTCTTTGAGAAAGCGCAGGCAGACCGAGCGACGACATCCAAAGGGGTGGTCAAGCACCGTGTTCAAGATATGAAAGCTCAATGGGAAACGAAGCAGGAGGTTCTGAAGGGGAAAATGGTCGCAGCATTAGCAGCCTGTGTTGAGTGATATGAAGATAGGAACCTGTAAAGTAGAGGATGTGAGGGTTGAATATCTGCTACTTGCTACTGCTTTCATACGACCCCACCTTTGGCGGACTATGCGTGTGTATTCAGCAGGCATCGTATTCATAGTCGATGATATAGATCCTATTGCAGCAGATGCACAATATGTAAGGGGTTTAACTCAGCTACAGGAACAATTTCGTAGCTCCAATTTCACCCATCTTTTCTCATGGATTTGGATTTGGTGGGTCTCGCTGCATGAGAGAGGACGGAACCTCCTGCATGTCTGAGGCCGTCACATGCTGGTCCTCTCATAGCCTTTACTAGAGCGCCAGCAATACAAGTCGTTGCTCATGATTCCCGCAAACCAACTGCCGTCCTGCTCATCCTCCACCCCCCGTTTTCCTCCCCTTCCTCTCATTAGCCCTCTGCTTCCTCTCATTCCTCCTGACCTTCTCAACCCTCTCCCTCCTCCCCTCCCCCCTCACCGTCTTCCCCGTCCCTTCCCCCTCCAACTCCCTCTCCCTCTTCTCGTCCACCTCGACGATCCACTCCCCCTCCCCCTCCTTATTCCGCCCTTTATACCCCCACTTGGGCACCCACTCCCCTTTTTCCTCGTCGTACTCCGTCTTCCTCCCCCCTTCCCCGCGCCTCTTGTCCTTGATCCCCTTCTTCCGCGCGAACCGCTCCCACTTCGTCTCCTCCTTCTTTGTTGATGGCAGCGGCTTCTCCCGCGGCAGGGGGAACGTGGGCGGCGGGAGCGTCATCTGCACGCCGGAGGCGGCGGTCGTGGTCATGGGGCAGGTGGTCAGGAGCTGGTTGATGAGCGATTGGGCGCAGTCGCGGGCGGTGGAGGCGAGGAGGGCTGGAGAGGGGGAAGGGGGGAGGGGGGAAGGGTCGTGGCAGAGGAGGTTGCCGAGATCGAAGGTTGGGGGGATGGGTTTTGTTACGGTTATGGAGCTGAGGGGGGGTTAGCGGAGGAGGTGAATGGGGGGGGGGGGGGTTGGGAGGCGGGTTTACGGTTTTTCTGGTTTCGAGGCGCTGGGCGGTGGAGGGAGGGCATTGGAGGAGATGGCTTGTGCGACTTCCATTGTCGAGTCTTCGGCCATGACCGCGAGCTTGTTGGATATCACAAAAATTTATAGGTTTATTTTGATTAAGAGAGGTCAAGATTTTATTTGCGGTGTCGCATTTGCAGAGCCGCTTTAAGCCAAGCTTCTCTCCACAGTAAAGCAGCGATGCAGATTTTCTCGACTTCGATACTCCTGCTTTCTGATGGCTGCAAACTTTGGGCTTTGAGGCTACAGCAGAGATGAGCCTCCAAACTTGCTGGCGCTGCTTAGCTCGAGCGTCAAATCAATCTTGCCCAACGCGCCGATTTCCACAGAATCCATGGACTCTCTATCCGGCGTGGACGGCGGCGTTTACGACCAGCACACCTCTGAGCGCCCTTCCACCGAAGAAAAAAGGCAAGCCTACAATGATGGAGAAGAACGTGAAGGGCAATAAGCAAACCTTCATCAAGAAGAAAAAGAAGCTGCAGAAAGTCGACAGTTCCAAGAGGCCAGCAATGGGCGAACGGAAAGCCCTGCGGAAGAGAATCGTACTCAGTAACACCAACGCTTTAGAAGTCGGTGGCTTGAAAGACGTCACCGCTCAATCAATGATCGACAAAAGTCTCCGAGGGCAAGTCTTGGGTATACCAGGACCAGTGGTGGATCAATTGAGGGCTGTCGAGGCCTTCAAGGTTACGCAAGGGTGGCCATTGTTCAGGAGGCCGGCGATGCTGATGAGGAAGGATACGCTGGATATGGCCACGGAGATTGAGAACATCAGCTTGGGGATACGGGATAAGGCCATTCGCCGGGTGTTTGTGGGTGAAAGAGGAAGCGGGAAGACGACTATGCTGCTGCAAGCCATGACTATGGCCTTTTTGAAAGGCTGGGTTGTCATAAACATACCAGAAGGTACGCCGAGTCTCGCCCTTCAAACATCGCACTTGACGCTCCCTTCATTCCCCCCGCTGACCAGTCCCACAAGCCCAAGACCTCATCCTCGGCCACACCGAATACGGTCCCCTCCCCTCCACCAACCCGACCCTCTACTTCCAACGCACCTACACCGCCTCCCTCCTCAGCGCCATCTCCCGCGCCAACCCCGTCCTCGCCTCCCTCCAACTCTCCCAACCCCCACCCCAGAACGACCTCCCCGTCCCCGTGCCCCCGAACATCTCCCTCTCCCGCCTCGCCCTCCTCGGCGCCGAAGACCCCGCGATCGCCTGGCCCGTCTTCGAACTGCTCTACCGCGAACTCACGCGCCCCGGTCGCCCGCCCTTGCTGCTGTGCATGGACGGCCTGGCGCACGCGATGCGGAACACCCACTACATCTCCAGCACGTACCAGCCCATCCACGCGCACCAGTTCACCCTGATCAAATGGTTCCTCGACCACCTCTCCGGCGCCGCCCCGCTGCCCAACGCCGGCCTCGTCCTCGCCGCCACCGCCGCATCCAACAGCCCCGCCGTCCCCTCCCTCCGCCTCGCCCTCGGCCAGCTCGAAGGCGGCGCCGCCGCCGTGCAGAAGGACCCGTTCGCGCGGTACGACGAGCGCGTCCTCGGCGTGTTCGAGCGGGGCGGGGTCGAGGTCATGCGCGTGGGCGGGCTGAGCAAGGAGGAGGCGAGGGGCCTGATGGAGTATTGGGCCCTCAGCGGCGTCGTGAGGCAGAGGGTCGACGAGGGGTTCGTGGGGGAGAAGTGGAGTCTGAGCGGCGGTGGGTGCGTGGGGGAGTTGGAGAGGGCGGTCGTTAGGATGAGGGTGTAAGCAGGATCTTGGGTGGGGAGGGGGGTATGTGGGATATATAGAACAGAGAGAGGGGTCTTGGTTTGGTTGCGGCTCTATACTGTACATAGCACTGTACAAAAAGGCCATTCATGGACATTGAGAATTCACAGTATATGGCCAATCATGATTCCGCAGAGGTCAGCTCATGGCGGAAGCGAATGCCCCGAAGGGATCCTTCACTATAAATTAATCGATCCATTGAAAGTGCCTCTCCTCTACTTTGTAGGATATCATACAAACGACGACCTTTTTCCTCGCGCCCATGCAATCTCACTCCTCTGCCTACCTGCCGTTGGAGCTGCTGACATGAATACTAACAAAGGACGCGGAAGTAACGTAGGACTATTTGGTATCTAATGGTCGACTCAAAAGGACTCGCTTATGACCAATGATAAAGGGGTCGCTCCCCGATAGGATAAAAGCCACCGCCGACAATGGGTAAACAGGCTAGGATATCGGTTTCATTCAGGCTGAGATGCCTGCTCAGTCGCCTCAAGACTGTTGAAAGTTGATGGATAATACAAGGTTTCGAAGTGAAAAATTCGATGGATGCCGCCGCGTTGTGACTCCTTTTCCCGGTGGCGGACATTCGCATTGCTGAAAAAAGGAACCACCAAGGGTAGCGGCATTGCGTAAGATAAACAACGTGAACGGTGTCACTAAGAGAAAAAGGTTACATTCCTTTCGTAGATGCATGGTACTGATCGGATGCTCAGTGGCTCATGTTGATTGGAGATAATGGCATGACAGGCGCCAGCTCTGGTAGTTCCGTCCTGCTTGTTGTATGTGAGTAGCCGTTCTGGTTGCTGCCGTCTTCAGAGGACGTAGACACTGATGAGTGATCGTCGCAAACTTTGATGAGTGATAATGGCGGTGGTTTAATCTGCTGAGAACGTCCGCCCATTGAAAGCTTGTGGCTGCTCGAAGAAGCCAAAGAGCGCTCCTCAGCAACAGCTGTTGAACCGCTGGAGCTGTTTCCACCACTGCCTGCGCCGCTACCGCTCGATGAGGGCAAATCGCCATTGAGGACGCCATACTCCGCTTCAAGGGCGTCCTTCTCCGTCCAACATCCCTGCCAGCAGTTGCGCCAATCTAGCACAAGAAAGTGGAAACAATACGTGTCGATCTTGAGGGCAGGCTGGAAGCAGATGCAGAGGTTGCTGTAGGTCATCTTATTCTTGGCGGCATAGGCTGTGAGGAGGCTAAGATGGCAGGTGATTGCGAAAAGCAAGTAATAGTTCCAAGGAGGAAGCGACGAGAGCTCATCTTTGAAGAGCTGTGGGACTTCTGTAGCTCCTGGGCATTGCTCCGCGACTCTAGCTTGGACCTCCTTGGGTAGGATTTCGGATGGAAGCTCGCGAAGCCAAGCTTTGAACATGGACCCAATGATGTTGATGTCGTAGAGTTCTTCTTCATCAAAAAGGTTGATGTCCCTCTCTGCGTGCTGTTAGCTGTGATTCGAGCAGGTTTGTCTGTCAGGACCACCTGCCTTGATCAAAGCGCTTCTGCCAATGACGGATCTGCACATCGCTGCCAGGTACTCTATAGAGGCCCTCTTCTTCGCACCCCCGAAAATTCAGGTAGCTAACGCAGCGTTAGCATAGTACTAGAGAACTGGACTTGGACACCCACTCGATGCATCGCCAGGGCAACGCAGGCATCCAGAACTCTGTCTTATCCTTCGAGTCCTCAAGTCGTCTGGCTATGCGAGTACGTCGAGTCTGCTCGATGAGAGGTAGATTGATTACGCGTAGGACGTATCGCTCATCTTCCTTTGCGTTGCTACTGCCGCTTCGAGCGATCTTTCCAAAAATGCCCTTGCCTGCTTTGCCAAGGCCGTCTGCAGCTTTGCTAGAGGTGTTCTTGATGTTCGAGAAGATGTGAGATCCGCCATGTGCTCCGCCGCTTTCGCGGAAAACTTTCGAATTAGAGGTTGACAGGCCCTGACCAGAAGATCTATCTTCACGACGCGTGGTAACGTTTTCTTGACTGTTCTTGTTTTGAAGTTGGCGGTCAGCAGAACGGTTACGAGTATTAGAACTCATCATGTCACGCAGCGAACGGTCTTGTTGCAGTGGTGCTGATTTAGGAGCTCTCTGGTGATCCTCGGCCCCGTTAGAGCCGTCGTATTGCACCATGATTTCTGGGTTCGTAGTAAGGATTGGCGTTGTCGGCTTTGACTTTCTGGGTCCGTCATCCATGCGAACGGATCGCGTGCGAGTCAGGAATCCACCGAATTTTGGCTTGGGCTTTCTCTCTTGCAACTGCTCGGTCGAGCTGGCAGCTATGTTCGTATCTGACTGCGCAGTAGATCCCACTGGACGGCGAGCAGCTGTTTGTTCCTGCGCTTGATGACCTGGAGCAAAGTCAGAATGTGATACCTTGAAGGCCTGAAAAGGACAGCCTACCCTCACGGTCCTCCGTTGAGTTGCTTTGTAAGGTCAAAAGGCTGAGATCAGGGGTTGACCCAGTATTTTTCCGTAGGGAGTACATTGATTTCTCACTAGGCTCAACGTTGCTCCTTGCTGTATCTTCTGACACGTGCCTTATTGTTGGTTCCACACGGTATACCTTGTTTGAGGACCTTGAAGCCTTCATGTTCGAGAAGAAGCCTTTTGAAGGTTCACGAGCATGGTTTGATATGTCTTTGGGTGAAGATGGGAATGGTGGTAGCGATGTGAGATCTGGTGAATTTGATGGATCTTCTACTGAGTAAGGTTCCAAAGGTTGTGGGTTCTCGGCGTTACTAGTGTGCAAATGTCTCGGCGACAATGAGGAACCCTCTCCGTCTGTGGGCGATGTGATTGTACTGCTAACCGGTGATGCACTTTTTGGCAAGGGCAGCGACAGAGAGGCTGGTCTTGTCATTTTCTTCATTTCTTTCTTCATGTCTTATTTTAGGCCGGTACCAAGTCTCATGAAGTTTGTCTTAGCTCACAGGACAAAGAGATAGTGAAGCAGACAGCGTGTCTCTATTCACGTGAGAAGGCTCCTGTTTCGGTTTTGTGCCTCGCCAGATAATCTATCAAAGAACATGTCAGCACAATGAATCTCTCAATATCCTAAAGAGGAAGAGGAGAACGCCAGTTGGCACAAGGTAGATAAGGCTTTGCGAAACAGCTTACCATCAATTCTTTATTCAATAAGAAGGGCCCATGTCTCAGTTCCACTCCTCGCTCAATCAAACAGCCACAGGTACCAGAGAGAACGGCTACACTGGCCGTAAAACTTGTATGTATTATGTCCGTAGCCAACCAAAATCTTTCTTTGCCGGAGAATGTTTTGAGAATATGTCAAATCGAACTTTGGTGGGACAATAGGGATGGGGGAAGCACTCGGCGGTGTGCTTGGAGTCTGCTGAAGATTTCTTCTGTAAGACGATCATTAGCAATGTGTCTTTAACGGTGGGATTCTGCTTCTGGGGAGGAGGCTGGATGCTACTGTATCTCTGCATGAAGCTACATCCTTCTAAGGGCTATGCGTATACTTCAGGCGTTGTAGCGGGGAAAGGATGGATTCAATCATACCCAGCATATGGAGTTGCTCCCCTCGAACCCAAAGGCTCCTCACTACTCAGATCAACCGCTTTTCCACCGCGTGCCAAAATAGGTTGTCCAAGAGCTCGAGGCGGCTCAACTTGTGAGTCAATGAAAAGTTGATCTCCAGTGGTTCAGATGAATCTGCTGTCTAGAATGTAACGAGGATCCCAAAAATCGATAGCCCCACGCAGACGGCCAGCGTCCGTATGCAATCGTGGTTCTTATGCAGCGTGATGCAGTAGCGTAAGCTCGATTGGACGATGACAGCCGCGAGGGATCTCGGCCGGCAGCCGGACTCCCAGAGGATCAAAGACTTTTACAATGCTACCTCAAACGCATGTCAAGTATGCCGGCAACTAGATGTATACACGTTTGTGCGTGCTAGGGCAAACGATGAAAGATGCTGTTGATGACTGCAGAGGCAGGCTGTTGTAAGGGGATTCTTCCCCAGGCTGATTTTCTCCTGGCCTGTGGGGGGGATACGGCGAGACGGCTTGGAATGTTTCCTTTAAACTTTCCTCGTCCGAGGCGTCCCTGAATAGAACGCTAATGCAGGGCATAACTTTCTTAGCGTCATTACCTTACCTGGTGTTACCATGTTTCGGCGTCCCAGCAAAATACTTTCTCCGCCCCGCCCGCTTGTTTCATCTCTCTCCCACATCTATCCAGCCATCCACGATACATGTATCAAAAATAGCGGTTTAATATTCTCACCGAGAGTAATCTTTGGTATGGCTGTAGTCGCCTTTCATTTGCAACTACAACAACCACTGATTCTCATCTGATTTCAGCCCTATACTTGGAGAATATACCATCATGTCTTTGGTTTCAGGTCCAGGAAGAGGAGGGGGTGCGTTTACTGGTCATGTGCCAGACGAAATCAAGCTGGTGGTAGACAAGCACGTCGAGTATATCCAGAGTCTGGATACTGTACGTTCTCCAGGAGCCACTTGGAAACCATGTGGAAGCTCATTCGCTGACAGCGGCAAGATGAGCTTGAGTATTGGCTGACAGAACACCTGCGTTTGAATGGTGTCTATTGGGGGTTGACAGCCTTACATCTACTCGGTCATCCAGAGGCCTTACCTCGTGGCGCAACTCTAGACTTTGTGCTCTCCTGCCAACACGATAATGGCGGCTTCGGCGCTGCTCCCGGTCATGACGCCCATATGCTTTACACCGTGAGCGCAGTCCAAATTCTGGGGTCGGTCGATGCATTGGAAGAGCTAGATCGACGCGGGAAAGCCGGAAAGGAAATGGTTGGCAAATGTGTGTTTGAACCGGACATTGAACAAGAGCGACGCTGAAAAGAACTACAGACATTGCAGATCTACAGAATCGAGAGACGGGGTCCTTCGCCGGAGATGAGTGGGGCGAATCGGATACTCGCTTTCTGTACGGGGCCTTGAACGCTCTTTCACTCCTCCACATGCTTCACCTTGTCGATATCTCAAAAGCTGTCGCTCATGTCCAAGCCTGTGCAAACTTTGATGGTGGATATGGAGTCAGTCCTGGGGCAGAATCCCATGCAGGCCAAATTTTCACATGCGTTGGAGCGTTAGCGATAGCCGGCCGCCTCGATTTGGTAGATAGGGACCGACTTGGTGGCTGGCTGAGCGAACGGCAGCTACCAAACGGCGGTCTCAATGGCAGACCAGAGAAGTTGGAGGATGTGTGCTACAGTTGGTGGGCGGTCAGCAGTTTGGCTATGATTGATCGTCTTCACTGGATTGACGGAGAGAAACTAGCCCAATTCATTCTCCGATGTCAGGTCAGTACCTTCACGTCACGGGTCTGGCACTTCCTTTTCTGATATGTACGTAGGATCTGGAGAAAGGCGGCATTGCTGACCGACCAGGAGACATGGTGGATGTCTTTCACACAGTCTTTGGCCTTGCAGGTCTCAGCTTGATTGGCTTTCCTGGGCTGATAGCAGTCGACCCGATATAGTGAGCCTCACTCAAATCGATTGAAATTACTCGAAACTGATCTGGCCGTAGTTGCATGCCCCAAGAAGTGACAAAACGCCTACTGGGCAAACCGAACAATTGACGGTTTTGAAGGCATCTAGAGGGTAGGTGCATATCTGAATGGTCCTGGACTCAGATGTGCAAGATACCAGAGGTCAAAGCGTTTCAAGCTTGCAGAAGCGACTCCAAATTCAGTCATTGGTGTACCGTGTTTCCCCTATAATACGGTCGGTCTTGAGGGCCGCTTCCCAAAGATGTGAGGCTCTAGCAGTCCAGGTGCGGAGCCAAATGTCACAGAGTGGTGGGTAGATCTCGCTTTGATATACACAATTGATTGGGGCCCCCCTCAATTTCCTGCTACCAGAGATGTAAAATGAACATAAATGCAAAGAGTAAAAATTTCCTCTCACCAAAGACCATAAAATTACAGTTCCGAACATGCCTTCTCATTAAGAATCGGATGAGAGGTGCCTTCCTCGAGAATAGTGCCAGAGCGAAATCTTGGCGCTAGATTAATTTTTGATGCCCATTCCATCTCATTTCGTTGCGTCTTTCTTCTTGCTTGCTTGTGCTCTCACCTCAATTCATCACTTCACTTCTGGGGAAGGGCGTTCATCATCCTCATCAGTCATTGCCACCTCGTTGTTTCCTCTATATACCGATTGTTGCAGTCCATTGCCATTGCAACAACAGAGTCAGTTGCAACCATCATGACTTCCGTCCCATTGCTGTGCAACATCTGCCCCAAAGAGCCAGAATTCAGCGATATCTCGCATCTACTGACTCACGTCGCTTCGAAAGGCCATCTCGCACAGGAATTGAAAGCAAAGGTTCGTAGCCGGCAAGATGCCTCGATCCGCGAGAAGCTTGACCTGTATGGCCATTGGTACGAGAAGCATCAGATCGAAAAGCTATTGTCCCAGCGTCTCATTCTCAAGGAATCCAAAGACAGCAGCAGCAGAGTCAAACGTTCTGTCAACCTCCCTTCCGCAAGCTCAGCCAAGGACGCGAAAACGCGCAAGAAGCGTGCCAACACTTCTGGAAAAATTCTTGAAGCAAGTCCTGTCAAGTCCGAAGAGCCACCAATCGACCCCCAGCTCTCTTGGTTTCCGCCCTCCAGTCCATCGCCCTTTCTCAGTCTACAAGAGCATGGCGGTCTACCACAGCATGACCAAGCTTCTAAGCACCGTTACCATGTCCCTCGCATGTGTGAGGAACACGATGGCAACTCAAACCGTCAAGCAGAGATACTGTCAACACCTTCAAGGATCCCAAGCGTTCAGAAATTTCTGCAAAGTCCTGGCCCAGAAACGGATAGCGAGAACGACTACTTCAACACTTTCATTCGCAGCCCAACCAGGACAGCATACCCTGACCCCTCCGAGATTCTTGGTCTTCCTTTTGGTTTCTCGCCTTCTCGGACGATTGAGCAGGCTGGGGAACGTACCAGTTCGGTCCCTGACCCTAGTGGCGAGAATATCGGGAAGGCAGAGTCGATCCAGCCACCAGTACTCAAAGGAATAAAGTGGCCTGGCATGTCCATCTTCGACTCTGCAAGCTTAGAGGCACAACGCCTGCGCAATCAGAAGAAAGATGGCTCTATACTGGAGCAGATGGAGCACAATTCGGGCGTGGTTGAACAAATGGAGCGAATTTACTGGCCAGACGGATCGTTGAAACAGAAACGACTCATCACCGGTAACGTGGAGAGCAGCCCAATGAAGGAACCAACCCCACCACGAAAGCGACAGCGCCCTAAAGCCAAGAAGGCTGTGCTCAAAGACCTCAGCACCAACGCTCCAAAACAGACCCGACAAGCACGCAAGACATCAGGACAACTTCAAGTTACGCAAGCTTCAGAACTACGTAAGATTTCTAAAACGGCACTTGCCACACTGGACTCTCCACCGCCCCAGTTCATTAACCCCAGGAGGGCTCACATAAGCTATGATGCAGCCAACGAAGATGATCTACAACGACGGTTGACAAGTGGACGTGTCAGTAACAGTCGTGGAAAATGTTTCGACGTTTTCAACGACAGTGAGGCGATAGGGGATTCGAAAAGTGGAATCACAGGAACACGTCCGGCAAAGCCCAGACCTGACACACCAGGCTATCCCTTCTTACACGATACACACGGCCACCAAGGCCCACTGTACTCGCAAGCGGCTGGCTTTGCAGCTGGAAGAACTCCTTTGGCGGCCTTGAGGCCGTCTGCTGGGAACCACAATCGGATTCAGCCTGACGGACTGCCCTGGGACGCTCAGCTTCAGTCTTGGGCGAACAACTCTAAACCATCTGTGGCGAGAGAGGACAGTGAGAATATTGAACCAATTCTAGATGGCGATGGTCGGGTCGATGACCAAATCCCACAAGCCCACAATGAAAGGGTGACCCAGCGTTATTTTTCCGTTACGGGAAATCAGCCTCCACAATTCTTCGACTCCCTACCACCTCACATGGACTCCGGTGGTCTTGGAGAGCCAAAGTACTACGGATCCACCCTTAATCTGTTGAATCCATATCTTCGCCGGCAGCACCTTCCAACACAGTATCCTCCCGTGCTCTTCCACCATCCAAGTCCCCCATCCATTGCGAGGCGACAGGATGGCATTAGTAAGTCTGGGCCCTCGGTAGTAGCCAGAGATGAAGGTAGCAACGAGGATAAGGTTCCTCGCCTTTGAATGGACATTTGTGTCTTAGGATAAGAGGTGACGACGCCGGCTCACACGCATCCATGTACAACATACTACATCCTACATACAAGCAACTCTATGTGTCCGTGTCAATCACAGCTCTTGGGCCATGGGTTTCCTCGCCGCTACACGGGAAGGTTTTTTGGGGGGGGGGGTTCTCATTGACTTAGACAGAGCAACGACAGCTATATATCATTATGAGGTCAGCGTGGAAGAATTTGCTTATTTTGCTTCGAAAGCGGGCATAGCTTGGAAACTGTATATATACGAAGAATTATGATTAGACCAGAAATACTACCACTGCGACGCTTCTCTTTTTTCCGCGTTGAATTAGAGATGTGGGCAACTTTCAAACTAGATGATAATCTCCAGACCTGCCTTCCGTGATGCAGATCAGTACTGGTATTCAAGTAGAGCTCCTGGTCTTACCGCAAATATTCAGCTAGTTTGTAGGATCTATGACTGCCCAAAGACTCGAGGCCATACTCATGCTCAGCAGCGATCCCAAAGTCATAACCATATTGCCAACTCGAGTTTATACACGTCTACGTCTACATCTCGTGGCACCAATCTTGACCCTCACTTGCCTACTAGTGGAATGGGGAATGGGGAATGGGGATGGCGAATGGGGACTTGGGGGATGGGATGATGGGGAGCAGTTGGACGGGCTTTGTCTGTCTGTCTGTCTGCCTGTCTGCCTGTCTGCCTGCCAAGACGAAGTTGACTGCGCTGTTGTCGGTAGTAGGATGATGCTGTGGGTGTTCAAGGTGCTGAGCTACTTTGTCATTGGTCTGGGTTAGTGAAGAAAGGAGGAGAGAGGCTGTGCTTTGATCTTGATGAAGTTTTTTCTGGAGTTGCTCTGGAGGGAGAGGGATGGGTGGCTTGGGGACGAGTGTGAATTTTTCATAGGTTTGAGCGCAGAGGGGGGGATTGGTTGATGAAGGATAGTAGTACTGGGGATGCGATATTGTTTTCCCGGTTTTGGTGCCTAGGTCATTCCATTGCCTGCTGGATTTCCTCACTGCTACATGGTGGATGCGATGGCCTAGCGGTGTGTATTAGTTGAGAGTAAGGTGCCTAATGGTTGACGGCGGAGAAGGCCGCGACAGAGGATAGATGAAAGGTCGATATACTTAGAGAGATGCGGGCTGAGGTAGACTAGGTCCCTTCAACGAGAGGGGTGTGAATGTGTTGAGTGGGGATGTATATGTGTCACATCCTTTCAAGAGCTGTGTGAAACGCCAGCTTCACCCTCCCCGGGACACGCCACGATCATAGCGTAACAGTCATCCGAATCCGGATCCAAACAAATCGTCCGTGGGACCGATTGCATGAAGCTTCGCGCCACGGCCCAATGCGTTGCGTCGTCAAGGTAAGGGGTCTCTCCCGCTTCTCTTGTTACCTCGTCACAAACTCCGAAGATACAAACGCGACGTAGCCTGAGATGTTTGCCTATCTCCTTCGCGGCATCGGCCCAGCCTTCCTCGCCATATATGTAGATGTTGCGTAATTTGAGCTCACGAAGAGTACCTTTGTGGGCTTGAGTGAAATTCTTGAATTCCGCTGCGCTAAGACCGAGATCCCCCCAATGCAGGGTCTCGAGATGCGGCCAAATCGTGTCATTGAACACATGAATGCTAATTCGCCCGTTGATTTGGCAACATCGTAGCTCCCTGGCCTCTGATAGAAATCCCTTCAAGCAACTGTGCTGTTCTTGCCAATCCTCATCACCAATTCCGGACACCGTCAGATTCATCTTTAGGCTTGTGAGGCGTGGGACCATGGAACATGCCTTGTCGTATGTAGCTTCGTCCATCTCAAAGATATTCGTCGGAGCGTACGACCTTATTGAAGCCAATTGTAGTTCTTTCAACTTTTGACAATGCACCGAAGCGGCTAGGATGAGATTGTGAATCCCACGAACATCCGCTTTCTTCGTCGTTGCACCAATAGGGTGCATTTGCTGGGTCCACGGCGAAGGTGCGAGCACAGTGGCTTCATGTCGAGAGCGTTCGGTGTACCATGAATGATCCTCATCCCTAAGACTCAACTCCCCCCATTGCGTAACCTCGTCAAGAATGACGACTGTCGTAATGTTGGGAAATTTATCAAGTCCTGTAAGGAGAGCTTTATACTCTTTGCGGTTTCCAAGAATTTTCTGTTGCTGATCGACAAGGCGCGTGTAACGGACCAGATCATTGGCGAGAGCTTCATGATAGCTCTCGCTGCCTATCCAATTCCTATCAGGTTTGACGGACCGGGGCAGGCTTTCAGTATCATCGTCATTATCGGTTGACTCAGTGCCATCCCCAGCTTGGTCTCCACCAGCACCGTAGCCATCGTCCTCGTCCGGGATGTGCTTATCAAATGCTGCTTTGAAGGCCTTGTAAGCCGTGAGTTCCGGCAGAAATAGTCTAGCATCATAGACGAGTTCTGTCACGGTCCTGGCAAAGGTAGGGTTCGCCGAGATATTGAGGAAAGTGTCAATGGCAGCTTTGCGTGGAGCAAAATACACGCGTTGAAAGAGCCATTGGGCTCCGATCCGGCCGTACCGAGTACATGTGAGGCGGGCAGATTTCAGATCGGATTTGGGGAGGTAGTTGAGTACTTGTACGAGCAACTCGTCTGGGAAGTCTTGAAGCTGAGGTGCCATGTGTTTATGCTGGTTTCGTGTCTGGCTGTGCGGAGCGAAGTTCGAAGTCATGAGTTGCACAGACCAATCCCGTTGCCCCGGCGATTAAAGGCGCTAAGCGTGCTTTAGCGCAACAACAATTCTGTGTAAAGGAGCCTCCTGTTCTACATTATCTAACAAGGACGCTTCTATACAATGGTTTCTCGCATGGCTCAAAGATTCGCCTCTCTTACAGGCTTCAAGTGGCCCGAGGTGTGCGTATTGCTCGCCACGGAGGCAGCGACGCTGACATCGGCCACCAACGCAAAGGCAGCAATGGTCTCCGCCAACGCCCATTTCTTCCCCTGGCCCGCACACCCAATCATCTTCAGACCCTCATTCTGAGTGGGGTAAACGGTACCGCCTCCGACCGACCCAACAACGACCGAAGGTAGAAACATCAATGATGTCAGGTCTTTGGTGTTTTTCTTTTCGTCGTATTCCATGATCAAGTGTGCCCAACAACTCTCTACGATGCTGGCCGCATCCTGGCCAGTTGACCGTCAGTTCATGGTTGCTGGTGAAAGAAGTGCAGGAGCACGGTCCTGTCGCAATGAACATTACCGTAATTACAATGGACACATTGACAGAGCTGCTCTCCATGGCATTGCGAATGTCGCCGTCTTTCGACGCTTTCAGCGCTTGATGAAGCTCGCCAGGCTCGCAGCGTAAAACCTTTCGGCAGATGTCAGGAGTAACCTTTCCACAAGCCATGACTCGTATATCACGAGGATTGCGGATCGCTATTGTAGGTGCTTCACATTTGTCCGTTTCATGTTACCCTCTAAATTGATCTTGACGATCTTCAGCTCTTTGCCTAGGTCCGATCCAAGGAGCTTGGTGCAAGCAGCCATTGTGGCGAATTCGGTCATATTCTGGCCTGCAGCGTCACCCGTTTCGTACTCAAAGTGTACGTGGACAGAAGAACCCATGATATGACCTGTGACCCTGAAAAGCGAAGCGAAGCGACTTGTTGCTTCCGCATCCTTTCGTAATTGGGCTTCAAGACTCGGTAGCCGCTTGTAGAACGTAATTGCATCGTTAACGTATATCAAAAAGAAGATAGGTGCCCGTCCCATGCCCTCGCTTATGGCGTAAGCTTTGACTTCCCCACAAGCTTGCAAAGCTTTGCAGCGTCGACCGGCTGTTGCGATTACCGCCGCCTCGACCGTTGCCATTGGCGCCATGATTGATCCTTTCTGGTAATGCCCGTCAATCTGCAAGGGGCCCGCAATACCAAGTGGCACTTGTGCGAATCCGATGAGATTCTCGACTCGGATTCCTTTGGTTTCGTCACCATGGCGTTTTATGAAGTTGAGGTCTTTAGTGACCTCATATCTCGAAACGTTCGTCGGATCTTTAGTAACCATTGCGTTTCTCTGAAGGCCAACGAAGTCAGAGCGTGTACAGCAGATACTCGATGGATTTCGAATGTCCCTAATACGTGCGAAAATGCGGAAGTACTGTAGGCAAGAAAAGTTGTTGAGACTGGCTATGATGGGTCTGGAGCGGTGGAAGAACAGAGTAATTGATTTGATAGTCTGATACTTGATGCTCACAAAGTTGGATTGAGCATCTTGCCAAGCGGCGGTATCTATGATCCTCATCCTCATGTTACTCGATAACTCACATACCTTGCCCAATTGACTGTCAAGGGAGCCGTACGCACGTTTCTGGGCCACCATCGAGACAGGGGGAGGATATGCTTGGTGATGGTGGTGTTTGCAAGGAAGCTGTAGTTGGCGAAAGTCACGATAGGATGTACACTTCATCGATATTCCGCTCAGGTGACTTTCTTGACCTTCTTGACCTTCTTGCTCGCTCTCGGGCTGTCCTGTCTCCCGCATCGATATTCGTTATGCATGAGCCGTGTCAATGTCAATTGGGATGTAGCAAGCATGGTTTGATTACGCATCTCTCTCTATCCCTCCCTATCAATGAGCAAGATTTTCACGTCGACATCCATCGAGTACTGGGACCAATGCATATAAAATGTCTTATCCGTTGCTTCAGAACAACATGTCGATAAAGATACCTTATCCTGCCTGGGTGTAACACGACCCCATCTCGGGCCCCTTCCTTTCCATACCACGCTCCATCGGTATCTACGCTGAGACTCAAGCCAGATACGGGTTTCCCCCTTTCACTTTTCCCAATCTTATTTCACCTGGGGTGGCAGGAAGGCATGACTGGCATCTGCTATCAACTCGCATAGCCGGGAAGGTCTCGCTTCAGGAGACCGTTGCGTGTTTCCTCATGCCTTCGCGGAGTGTAAGCTTACGTCTGCCTTGTCCATCAGGCCTGAACTGACTTGTTGATGATAGAAGTCGTCTACGGGTCACCAGAACCTAAACAGAGAAAGAGGAGCAGCAAGGTAAAGAGAAAGAAGAACGAGAAGAAGAAGACTCATCTATCGGCAGATCATGTTTATACTTTTCTTCTCTCAATGTCCTATATTCGACTACGATCGGAATCCTCGTCTAGCGAAAAAGGTTACCGCGTTACGACCTTTCTTTTTCTGCTGGAATCGCAATGATCTAGAAACTCAAGATATAGACAATCGCGACGGGAAAACACCTCCCTGTGGAATCTGCGTATGCTGGGTCAATGCTTAAATGCCTGCTCCACGAAGTTCTCACCAAGCACGTTGGGGGGAGGAGAAGCTCACATCAGAAGCGCTCTTTAAGCTTTGATCTCCGAGACTCGGATCTGGCATAGTATATCATCGCAGCTTTGCAGGATGGTCCAGGATCGCTAGTTCCGACCGGCAGCAGTCTAGACAGCCATCGAGATTTTCTGAATATTACCCTTCAGTATCATTAGATCCGATCTCGCACGTCAAGCGTTGAAGATAACATGTGAGAAAGCCTCTTAAAACTTTGTCGGGACCATCGAAGATCGGGCGTGTCGTCACCCGCACCAAAACCGTCCACGTCTAGCCGTGCAAGCGTTGGCGAACTCATGCTCAGTCAGACGCCTAGTTGTATCAAAAACGGGAGAGATGGGGTTCTGCGAAGGTCTTGCTTACAAAAAAGTGTGCGGATTGATTGTCTCACAGGATCAAGTAAGAAAGTAAGTGATGTAGGGTAAGTAGATCGTTAGACATCCAGAGGCCCACTCCCGTCTCCCAAGCGGTCCCAGCGCAAAGGGAGTTATCAATGACCGGACGAGTGAATGTTGATGGCAAAAGTATTCAAACATGAATGAAGTGTTGAAGGACTGGTTTGTTGGCTACAGCCCTCTGATCTTCATGTCAAATAAGAGCACATTTAAAAGGGACATATATGAATTTAATTGAAAAAGGGAAACGAAGAGCTTAGCCTCTCGGTCGGCTGGAGAGAGGTAAACATAGTGGCTCTCTCCGTGCTGTAGCATCGCCAATAGTGTGAACAACTTCGTCTACTAGCTGGGCTCTTGGGTATCAATTGTACTTGATTGTTCGTCTTACTATCGTTTGCTACTAACGGTTCCATATCGCTCTTTTGTAGCTAAAGCAACCCCTTCGGTCTTGCAGTATCAATGCCTGGAAAATGTAATAGCAGCTATGATACAGCTGAGTGAAGCTCGAATGAGTATGGATATAATGACATTCCCATAGGGTATGACTGTACTTCTGTCACAACGAGCCAGCCTTTAGCCTTCCGGTAATCATGCCATATCTCTCCTCTTCCATCTCGAGCAAGTCCGGAAGCGCCCAGTGCATCATGTTGCGAACAAATACGCGTCCTGTGTCCCCCGATCCCAGGGCCCACGAAGAATTTGTTGTCTTGGTCGACACGGGGCTTAAATTGCTTACCGAGACGGAGTGCAGCCTAAGGATTTGGCCCATCTCTTTTCCCAAATTCTCCCACCCGTCTTTGCCAAGCAGATCTATGCTTTCCAGATGGAGGTCGCGGAGACTTCTTCTGTGTGCCCGGATAATCGACCTCAGGTCCCCTGCTTTCACGCAAGCCTCCCTCAATATCAACTCGGTCAGACGTGGCCACACCTTCCCATGGAACAGGCCGAAATCGGTGCGCTCACTTAAGACAAGATCCTCAGATTCATTATCCCATACTCCCGGTTCTTCCTCAAGAAACCATCTACTCGAAGACAAAGTCCGCAATTCCTGAAGTTCCTGCAGAAGAAGTTTTAGGCAATGCTGCTGTTTTGCATACTCAGACTTATTATCGCTCTTGGTGACGTACGGGTGCAGTTGCAGGGTAGTAAGGCAACGAAAAGTCATGCAAAACTTCTCGGCGTCGGTATTGGACAGTTGGAAAATATTCATTGGAGCTTTGTAGTCCATCGAGGCTATACGCAGCTCTTTGAGGCTCGAACAGTGCGCTGATATGGCTCGGAAAAGGGCTTGTATCCCACGAATGTCCCATTTGATGTGATCCTCTTGGTCTAATTGTTCTCCGTCCATGCTCCGAGGCCGACGGCACCACCTTGAAGGTGGAACGGTGGAGCCGAATTCAAGCTTTGTTCGAGAACTATACCAAGTATGACCTACGCGGGGATTGTAATTGGAAGAATGATCGAAGTCGACGTATGCGCCAACTTTACTAATGTTCCGAAAGCACTTAAGCCCTTCACACAGAGTTTTGAAGTCTCTACCTTTCTTGAAAACTCTTTCCTGATAGTCAAGTAGACGTGTATATCGTACGAGACTGTCGCCGACATTCATATAGAATTCCTTACAGTCACCGGTAAGAAAGGTCGACTTGTTGTGACCTGCGCCTAAACTATCCATGTTCCATATCGAGTCTTGGTATACTTCATCAGCAAAATCCACATCGCTGGATTCGCGGGCGTTCCTCGTATGGTCCTCGTATATGTCTAGCTCTTCAATAATGCGAGCACTGAAGGCTGCTTGGTAGGAAGCGAAATTCCCAAGTTCGGGCAAGAATAGCCTACCATCGTAGATGAGTTCCTTCACATTTCGGGCAAACGTGGGATTCCTAGCGATTCTTGCGAAGAACTCCATAGGTTCTTTGCGGGGTGCAAAGTAGACTCGTTGAAACATCCATTTGGCACCGGCAGTGCTCCATAGAGAGCATGCGAGGCGGGTCTTTTTCAGATCTTTCTTAGGAAGGTTGCCCAATATCTCTACCAGAACCTCGTCTGGTACATTTCGAATTGTAGTAACCATGGCTACCTATGCACGGTCTAGGTGCTAACAGTATGGGTCAACCTGGGGAGCATGTAAACGAATGTCAGTCTTACTGAAGGCAGATGTGTCAGAGCTTCGATTAGTTTTGTTGTCCCACTGGCTCCGCTCCACTTCAACGCTCTCAACACCTCTACAGACCCTCTCTCCTCACCCCCATATCCTCTCATCCGATCCTGTTGGTCTCAATGCATTGATCCAAATGATTAGATAATTGTGGAGGCTAGAAGGGGTCCGAGAGGCAGGTGCCGAGGACATCCCAAGCAGCCAAGACGCTAATATCACTAGCGTGGACGCGAAAAGTACTTTACGCGCAAATCTTTGCTGTTCTCCAAATGACCACGATGCGGCGACAGTCACCTTATACGTTTCTCTGGCCGAAGCAGAGGGGCGATCATGGTGGGCTCACAGAGTTCTTCATATTCATTAGCCAAAAAGCAACAATCGATCTCGAGCTTCTTTACTAAGAATGCCGCGGCCAAACCACCACCTGCTTTGACTCCCAAGGCCTCCAACGCTTCCAATGGCACCTTACTCAACGACAAGGAGGACAGCTTTTTCATTGGCTCCGATGAAGATGGTGACACACCTTCAGCTGGAAGAGCCAGCTCGTCGGCATTTAAGCACGTCTACGATGTGGAGGACGGCCCAGACTCGACTGGAATGACAGCTCGCAAAAGACTACGCTTATCAGAACAACACAAAGACAGTCCGGGTACGACTTCTGACAGCCATCTCATCTCCACAACCGCCAACGAAATCAGAAAGCCTAAATCACCCCAGCACACGTCCAAGTACGCCTTCTCCAGTTCACCAATCCAAGACGAGGAAAACCCGGAAGACGATGAGGAGACCAAACGTTGCAAGGAGAGGCTCCACGAGAAATTCGTGAAGAAGCTTGGTCGACCGGAGAGTATCGCTGAAATCAAGAGGCGCAATTGGATGATTAGCGAAGAGACCGTGGATGATCAGGATGATGGCGCGGATGACGAAGACGCTGAAGAAGACACAACGCCCAAACCTGCATCTAAGGGGAAGAGAGGAGCTTCTACCAAGAAAGGTGCAAGCAAGCTTACACCAATGGAAAAGCAATTCTTGGACATTAAGCGGAAGCATCTGGACACCCTCATGATTATGGAAGTTGGCTACAAGTTCAAGTTCTTGGGAGAAGACGCACGAGTTGCTGCCAAGGATTTAAGCATCGTTTGCATACCAGGAAAATTTAGATTCGACGAGCACCCTTCTGAGGCTCATCTGGATCGTTTTGCTTCGGCTAGCATACCGACTCACCGTCTACATGTACACGTCAAGCGGCTAGTGGGTGCAGGGCATAAAGTAGGCGTGATTCGGCAATTGGAGACAGCAGCATTGAAGGCAGCTGGGGACAATCGCAACACTCCCTTCGTTCGAAAACTTACCAATCTTTACACCAAAGGCACATATATCGACGACGTTGAAGGGCTGGAAGCACCAGTAGGAGCACCCTCCGGAGGTGCGCCTGCTACTGGCTACCTTGTGTGTATCACAGAAAGCAACGCCAAGGGCTGGGGGACGGACGAGAAGGTCCACATCGGACTGGTTGCTGTACAGCCTGCGACTGGCGATGTCATCCATGACGACTTCGAAGATGGCTTTATGAGAAGCGAAATTGAGACTCGTTTACTTCATATTGCGCCTTGTGAGATCTTGATTGTCGGCGACCTTTCCAAAGCAACCGACAAATTCGTACAACACCTTTCCGGAAGTAAGGCCAATGTCTTCGGAGACAAGGTTCGAATGGAGAGAGTCGAAAAGCCGAAAACCATGGCGGCGCAAGCTTACAGTCACGTTTCGAACTTTTACGCCGACAAGATGAAGGCCTCATCCGCGGAAGAAGACGAGAAAGCAAGCAAGATCTTGGACAATGTGCTGAAACTCGCTGAAGGTGTAACGATCTGTCTCTCAGCGATGATCACACATCTAACGGACTATGGCCTTGAACACGTCTTTGATCTCACAAAGTACTTCCAGTCATTCAGTGCTCGATCGCATATGTTGCTCAATGGGACCAGCTTGACTAGCCTAGAGATCTACCAGAACCAGACAGATCACACTGAGAAGGGTAGTCTGTTCTGGACCTTGGACAGAACCAAGACCCGCTTCGGTCAGAGGCTGTTGCGCAAATGGATAGGCCGACCACTGCTTAGGAAAGCTGAGCTGGAGGAACGCATCGCCGCAGTTGAGGAGCTTAACGATAACCAGCCGACAGTGAGAGTGGATAAGGTCAAACACCTTCTTTCTCAGATCAAAAGTGACCTGGAGAAGAGCTTGATACGCATATACTATGGCAAAGTCGGTACTTTTGTTTCCAGTATCCCAGTCAGTTGCTGATATTGTGCAGTGTACTCGCCCCGAGCTATTGACTGTCTTGCAGACTATGCAACGTATCGCCACCGAATTCGTTGCAGTGACAAGGCCTTCGGATGCTGGCTTCAAGTCAGCAATAATCAACAATGCTATTGCCGCCCTCCCAACTATTGCGGAGGATATAGTCTCGTATTTGGACCGAATCAACCCAGAAGCTGCCAAGGCAGACGACAAGTATGCTTTCTTTCGAGAAGAGGTGGAAAGCGAAGATATAATGGACCACAAGCTGGGCATAGCAAGCGTTGAGCAGGAGCTTGATGCTCATCGAACCGTCGCCGCCGCAAAAGTCAAGAAGATGAAAGTGGATTATGTCACGGTTGCTGGGATTGAGTATTTGATCGAGGTTGATAACACGCTATTGAAAAACGTCCCAGCTTCATGGGCAAAGATCAGCGGTACAAAGAAAGTTTCACGATTCCACACACCCGAAGTTGTGCGTCTCATTCGTGAAAGGGATCAGCATAAAGAAGCGCTGGCTGCCGCATGCGATATTGCATTCACCGGACTATTGGCAGATATCTCATCTAAATACCAGTCATTTCGAGATTGCGTTCAGGCTCTTGCCACGCTTGATTGTTTACTGTCCCTTGCAGCCATCGCCAGTCAACCAGGCTACGTCAAGCCGGATTACACAGACGAAACGTGCATATCTGTTGAGCAGGGCAGACATCCAATGGTTGAACAGCTTCTCCTTGATGCCTACGTCCCCAACGACACCGATCTCGCTTCGGATCGTACGAGGGCTTTGCTCATCACTGGTCCAAACATGGGAGGCAAGTCAAGTTATGTCCGCCAAGTCGCTCTTATCGCCATTATGGGCCAGATTGGATCGTATGTACCAGCCGAGTCTGCTAGGCTTGGGATGCTTGATGCTGTCTTCACACGCATGGGCGCCTTTGATAACATGATGGCGGGGGAGTCTACGTTCATGGTAGAGCTATCTGAAACGTCTGACATCCTGAAGCAAGCGACTTCGAGGTCGTTGATCATACTGGATGAACTCGGTCGTGGAACCTCGACACATGATGGTGTCGCCATTGCCCAAGCTGTACTGGATCATGTCGTCCGAGAAAAGAAGAGTCTGACGTTGTTCATCACCCACTACCAGAATCTCAGCGCACTCGTCAAGAGATTTGAGAATGGCGAGCTGAAGAATGTACATATGCGCTTTACCGAGAACGGCGATGCTGGTCAGGAGATAACGTTCCTCTACGAGATCGGCGAAGGGGTGGCTCATCGGTCGTATGGCTTGAACGTTGCCCGCCTAGCAAATGTCCCAGAGTCTGTCCTCGATGTTGCTGCGGTCAAGTCAAAAGAATTAGAACATTCGGCTGGTGAGAAACAGCTCGGTCATTTGTGAGTCAATGTGCAATATTTAGCGTTCCATTTTGCTAAACCTCAGCGCACAGGTCCCGGTCTCTTCATTCGATGCTGTCGAACCACAACGAGGCACAATTAGATCTGCTGGTCACTGGGATTGAGCAGCTGTAGTCTGTTCGGTAAGGCGAGCCCTGTTTCTCCTCGATCTCCCTGTTTCCATGATGAAAAATATGTCAGAAATAACCATTGAGTGTTTGCAAATGCAACCCGATGATGCCATTTACAATTAGACTCTGACAACTCGCCTCCCATCTTGTCTTCATCAGCCCCCCAATCACGATATCTTGAAGCTGACGCATTCGCACATGCATCAGGCATTTGGTACGCATAGCTAGCAGTGACTTGGCCCATTTTACGTCAGTCTCGATATTGCATCGCCAGAAACCGAACCCAGAGCATGCATCCACACGGTACGTTGTCACTTCTTTTCTTTCTTTGCTCCTCTATTCTTGTCTATGATTAACAAAATTGTTGTTGAAATCTGAGGCTGTGTGTATGCAGCCGGTCCCCTGGAGACTCCAACACCCACAAAATATGAGACTTGCCTTTCACCATATCTTATCCCCTGGCTTTGCAAGACCATCCTGCAGTAACTAATGATTGGCGGCAGTGGTACCTCTCCCACGCTTTCCAGCCCTTTGACAGTATCATACATTAGATTTCAGCGGATGGAGAAGGGGAATCATCCGTTTACAGATCCGGGCTGAACCATCGCTGCGCTTTGCAGCTCGTTAATGTATTTAATTCAGCGATAGCCGGAATCTTCTTCCCACCAATGCATTTCAAGAGGTTCAAAGCGAAGTTATTTGTATGGTAATGATGATAATCAAGAATGATGCTTACACCGTTTCCGGGTCCCTAGCTAATCATGAGACCATCTGGTGCATGTTTATTTAAAAATTCCGTTAACTGCTTCCTTTTTCAAAACGCTTTTTGCATGCCTCCCTTTCCGCTCAACTCTATACCACTCTCAACTCAGTTCTTTGATTCACAGATGTGCTATAGACCCAGAATTCGATCAAGAAGGCGTTGCCTTTTCAACAGTTGTCTTTCAGGAGTGCTTTTCGAGTACCTGCCTCGATGAGCTTTTCTAAGCCCGTCCCCCTGATTGCAAAGAACACGTCGACGACCAGAGCGCCACACAATCCCCTTCTCAACAAAATTGCGCAGCTCAACTTCAATTCGTTGCTCCCATGAATCGGGACAGCAAAGAAATACTGTACTCTGATCGTTAATAATAATAAGAATAGTAATAATAATAATAACAACAACAACCCTAATAATCCCTACGCAGCTCTCTACCACCCCCCCCCCCCCCCCCCCCCCCCCCCCCTCTCCCGCCCCCGCCTCTTTCTCTACAAGTCCATCAACCCCCCCAACCACCCACCCTCTACCCCGACAGAACCTCAACGTCCAACCTCGTCAACTCCAACACATCGACCCCCAACCCCTCATCCTCAATGTCCGCTCCCCTCTGCGCCAAATAATCAGGCACCCAGTCCGCATCGTCTTCTTCGCTCCATCGGCCCCACAGCGGCGGCGCATGGATGGCGAACGCACCGCCGGCCTGCGCCAGCTCGTCGTCACCCGAGCTGTATCCTTCGTCTTCCTCGGCGTCAGCATCGGGCATGTGGATATCGCCGTCTTGGTCGGTGACACGGTTTCTGTGATCGACAACGCGATCGTGGGGAGCAGGGAGGAAATCGTAGATGGTTGGTTGTGAGGAAGGCGAAAGGCGTGTGGCGCTGGTGTAGATCGGGCGGAAGGGTGCGGCACCATCGAAGTGCACGGCTGGTTCGGAGGTGTTGGACATAAAGGTGTCACCATCTGCGTCTTCCGAGGCTGTGACTGTACCGTCTCTAAGTACGACCCTTTTCGCCACAAACTGTTGCCGTCCGGCGATTTGCCAAACATATGCCATGCCATTCACGGCGAAAGCCCAGATAGTGAGGTTTCCACCGGATGTATCGACAGCAATGTCAACGAGCCCGTGCACGCTGCCTATATGGACGCCATCAATCCCGAGAAGCTCTTCAATTGGATAAGAATCTGCCCCATATTGCCTTTCAGCTGTTTCGTCTTGATGACCGAAGAAAACATCAGGGGGTACAACAAATAGCCAAATAGCTTCTCCATACCCAGCCACAACCCTGACACCCCACCGCAACTCGCCACCAGCTACATAGACCCGGGGTATAACAGGCTCTCCCTGTTCGCTTGGTCCCCTGAAGACAAATCTCCTGATGAGCTTCGTAGCTCCGACTCCAGGCGGTGCATCCGAGCCTAAACAGATGTTTCCTTCCACGAGATCCGTAAAGAGAACATTCCATCCATCACTAATGGGAACAGCACGATAGTGATCGCACCATCCGGCGTTTCTCCTCGCATTGGCCCAAGCACTAGGGTCAGACAAACCCTCATCCCAAGTCATAGTGGCACTGGTACTAGCACCGGGAAAGAACCGCCCGCCGAGTGCTTCATTTTCCTTGGGATGAGAAGCACTGCTGATCAGCCTTAACTTTTTTGCTGAATCCACGCCTGGTCTGGGCGGAAGAAAATACAAGAAGTCGCTCGGCGCAGTGAGTGGGAACCAGCGGTTGAGATCCTGCCCTGTCAGAGCATCGATCCAGTGAAGCTCGATACCTGACGAACAACCGAAAGCAACGCAGCGGCGCTGGGGGCAGATTGCTACGCTTCTCGGCGGATCTTCCGCGGAGCAGAGGTTGCGATAAATGGAGCGGATACCGTTTTCGAGAGGTATATAGCCCGCATTGGAGGACTCAGAGGGTTCCGGCTCAGGCGAAACGTGAGGGTCGTCCATTCTCCAAGATGTGCGGATGTCTCTGGCGCCGCGAAATTCCGAAAGGCTTGCCTCTGCAATGGCTCGCGCCAAAGCACGGTCGTCGGGGCTTGCTCGAAAGGTAGCGTAGCCGTGGGTCGAAGTAGCTTCGGTAACTCCAGGCTCACCAGAGGAAACAGGATTGTAACTGGAGGACCTGCCGTCACGCGTGGCAGTCGATAACGCCTGCGGAAAGGACCGCCTCCATGATGACGACGGGGTCTTCTCATGTAGGTCGCAGACTAGGCCGATTCGACCTTCCAGGAGAGCTGCAACGGCAAAGCGCTGGGAGGACGTGTCCATGCTCACAGCCAGGACGCGGTGGGGACAAATGACAGTGGTCACAGGCGAAAGATAGCCGCCAGGAAGGTGTGAGTTGGAGGCATCATCTCTCAGAGAGTAGACATAGATTAAGCATCCTTCAGTAACGAGGAGAAATTTGCAACAGACGCTGACTGTGAAATGGACCGCCGACCCTTGCTGGGGATTTCCAGTACGAGAAGCATTGTAACCCGTGCCCAATTCAGAAAAGTCAGTCTCGGACGTGAGGGTAACACCAGTGGGGTTGGATTGTCTGCCCGGAGATGACGATAGGTTTTTCGAAAGCCCGTTGCCGGTCCAGTCTGGCCGTAGAGAGCACTCGGTGGCCAACCGCTTGCTTAACAGCCATTCCTGGTTGATACCATCGGCAGGGCTAGACCTGTCCAACTCTTCGTGCAGATCCATGTCAGCCTTTGCGGCTCTCCACCATCCACCCTCCTTGAGCAACCTTGTTAGCAGCCTGACTTCCAGACTCCCGATCATCCACGCTCTACACGTATGCCTGGCGGCGTTCAGATCAACAGAAGAGAGGTAGCCATAGACCTTTTCAAGGATTTCGGCCGGAAGCTTGCGAACAGGCGGCATGAAGACAGGACGAGCGAGATTAATACCAGCTGACCAGCAGCGGCATGAAAGACGAACAGCCAGGTAGTCTTCGAAGTTGATGTAGTCCAAAAGTCGCTGAAAGAACGCTACTGGGAGCTCGGGCCCCCTGATCCGCATGCCATGAAGACCAAGTACAGCAAAGGTATCGCGATGACCTCCGAAGTTGGTCAAGTCAATTGAGCTGTTGGAAGTTGCAGCCCTGTGAAGCTCTTCGGACAAAGAGAAACGGAACCTCTCAAACGGTAAAGGCTCCATATAAGAGCTATAGAGGTCCTCGGGTTCGTCAGAGAGATCTCGGCTCAGCAAGCGTTGACGCAGTGCAGCACTGTCGAGATCACTGAGATTCGGACCTGCCTGAAATCTAGTCATGGCTTGGGGCTCAAGACGTTCATGCGCAGGGACTCGAACAAGCGTGCGGCCTCTGACGGGGCTTCCCTCTTCACTTGATGGTGTGGCTGGTTCTGATTGCTTGGGTGAAACCGGCAATGAAAAGCTGCTGCGAATGGAATCGGAGGGCGTCGAACGAGGCGAGGCTTTAGCTCTGAGAGGTGCATTGACGTCCTCTGAGCCAGCAAGAGCTCCAGGCTCCCTCGCAGAGTCCCGCTCCAAGGGGCCCATTCCGGAGCGAGTTGGACGGTCTCCAACGACTCTGGTAACTTCGGGTGCTGTGGAGGGTCCGATGTAAACGATATGAAGAGAACCGTTCTCGAAAATAGTGACCAGTGGGGCCGCTGAGGTGGGGTCTAAGGACTCTGGCTGTTCAGGGCCAAGGCCCGCGACCCCGCGGGAGACGAGGATCTGCGAAGACGTGGTAAAAGCTGTTGCACGTCTAGACGACTGTGCTGATAAAAGAATGTGGGTAGTGTACGCCTAGGATAAGTTGTTTGAGAGTGGGTGTAGGCCTCTAGACAAATTAGCACACAAGACGCAAGCGCCGCTTTTCCGGGCGAAGAAGAAAGAACGACCGCGTGAAATTTGCCCTCATAAGATCAACATGGCCCATTCCGACGGGTATAATGCTATGCTAGAACCAAACAGAATTCATAAGGTAGCTCAGAACGCCATACAGTACAACACACTCGCTATGCACACCATAATTCATGAAGTCAACAAGAGCCGTCCCAAATAATCACACATCTTCTTCGCCACTACGATCACCATGATGAGCCGAACCATTCGCACGCTTCCTTGCAAGCCAGAGCTCCTCCAAAGGAGTAACCAAGCTAGGATTGATGTAGCGCAGGCCCGTCTCTTGGTCCTCATCGACATCCCGACCCCTTGAGGTCTCACTCTCGTATCTTGACTCGCCCTGGGCCAACGCTCCGAAAGGCGGGTCATGGGTGAGACTGCGGATGGCTATGAATTTCATAAGTGGGTCGTAAGTGCGCTGGTAGAAGACGATAAACCAAATCGTGAAGGCGATTAGAGGCACGATCAAGATCGCGCGGTATACTGCCAAACTCAGACTCAAGATACCGGTCATGGCAAGCTGAAAGACGACAAGGCCGAGTACGATGCGGTTACAGATGATAGACCATGCTCGACCGGTCGAATGCTGACGGTGATCCATCGCGTAGAGAAGTTGGTATTTGTAGATGAAAGTTCCGATGATGAAATAAAGCAGGCCGAAAAATAGAACAAACCAAGAGCCTGGCAAAACACTGTACACGATGCAAATGATGAAAATGAGCATGGTCTGAGGTAGGTAGAAGCCATAGCTAAAGATAGGTGGCTGGACCAGCTCTGCGTAATCTGTATTCTTGATCAGCATCCGCTAGAAAGCTAGCTATATATTTAGCCAGAGACACATACCTCGAGGGGTCTTAGCACCGATCACGGAGATTGGATACAAGGCGACACTTCCAAATTCGAGCAGTCGAAAGGGAAATAATCCAAGGCCTTGAAGAATGATCAAGTTGATGTAGAATAGGACGAGACTTTTCAATGATCTGGCTAGGATGTATGCGATGCTCGTGGTGTCTTTGAAAGAGTCACCAATGCGGCTAAAGTAATCTTGAGCGTTCGAGGCCGTCCCAAAGATAGTGAAGACGACGAAGAGGTTGAAGAAGGTGAAGAAGAAGTTCTTGGATATCAGCGACATTTCGACATCACCTTGCGATATCATGCCTTGTAGCGTCGACAGCCCTGGGTTCCGTTAGTTTCGGTCTGATGCCCAGAGTGATGGAGTACATACAATAGTATAGATAGGGTACAGCCACACTTAGCAACGATATGAGCAGTGTAGGAAGACCTTGTTGGACTAAAGATCTACTAATGTCGTGGCTGGAGAGAGCATCAGCGAGCTGAGGCCAGACTTTGCCAATATTTTCAAGGCTCAGCAGTCCGGCAAGAGGGACTAAAAGCAAAGACCAGAAGACTGTGAGGATAGCAATCACCAAGGTGATAGACCATGCCCTAAGCATTCTACTGGACCTAGAAAGATATGTATTTTGCCATACCACGTCCGACGGTGCCGGGGCAACATTAGCAAGCAATTTCATGGGCTCGGGATCCATTCTAGCTTGTAAAGCCATTTGCTGCATACTGTTAGCGCTGCTGAGACTTCTTCCCGTCTCACTACTTACTGCTGCTGCAGTCGAATCTAGAGTGACAAAGGCCAATGGAGTAGGCTTGTAAACCTTGTTGCGTGATGACTGTATTTTCTCATCCAATTTATGAAGCTTTTCCTCATAGTAATCAATAGCGTCGATGCGCCGACTTTTTAGACTCAAGAATCCGTGCCATAACCGTATCTTCGGACGATCTGATGTAGCCGTATCCACGTGAGGCTGTTCGTTACTGTCACCATCCAGAAGATGTTCAAATTCATCGACGTGATTTGTATTTCCTCCAGAGGCTCGAAGTAGAACCCTATTGCTTCCTTGCTTTGGTTGTCCGAAGTGTACAGTCCATGCCTCTTCAAGCTTCCGCAAAACGCTCATTCTGCTGGCGACAAGGTCGTCCAACTCTTTCCAGTCCTTGCAAAGCAAAACCCTTTCCACTTTCCCGATCTGGAGATTCTCAATGGCTTCCTTAATCATCTCCTCCGAGCGTAGTTCTTCGGGTATACCAGAGAGCCTGATTGTCCTATCTGTGACAGTGGATTGGCTTCCCAGGTAGTCCTGGCGGATTCGAATGACTTTTTTGGTCTCTATGATGATGAAGTATAGAGCAAGGAGAGAAAAAAGATACACGAAGACGACATAGATCCAGAGCATCAAGTCTGTCGGCTTCCTTTCCTTGCCCTTCGTAGCCTTCCCTGATCCTGCTGTCTCCAGCCTTGATGATACGTTGCCATAGGCCCCGAAGGCGGTGGAATTATTGGATGGTCCTGGGTCCGGCAGGCCATAGTCGCCAGTGTCGTGTACGTGGACTGGCAAAAGAATGACGAGTGAGAAGAAGAAGGTGATTGCTATGTACTTGGTGGCCATTTTGAAGAAGTGAAGGAACTGCCATCATTGTAAATATCGAGCGTCTCTGTTGTCTTCAGGCCACTTACAACAAAAGCATCAAGGCCAGCCGAAGCAAGTACTTGATCCTCGGTAATTCGATAAAGAGCTGGGATCCACCCAAAGAAGGTGTCTGGAAGCTCTGGAAGTATTGAAGCCGCATTTTTCTGCCTTTTTCGCGCGGCATAGAGGGTTGTCCATCTTGGTCTTAGGAAACAAAAGGCGAGGAAGGCGAAGAGACCAAGTGCAATGGAGATGACGGACTGAGTGATGATGTTTCTTTGATTCTCATTCTGGCTCTGGTCCTGGTAACCCTCGCGGTCTGCCATAGTCCAAAACAACGCCATTGTGGGCGTGATTATCAGGCTCGAAAGGAGAGAATTATATCGCCGTCGGAAGCACTGTTGTGAGATGCATTTCTTTTCAAGCTGCAGGCTTCAAAATAGCATGCAAGCAATGTTGGAAGTAGAGAGTCTTTGGGGATGCTTTTAAACCTCAGCCCATGCTAAGAAAAATACCAGTAGCGCGATTACAAGGCCGCGCTAGATTTGTATGGGGGTTACACCAAAATAAGGCGCGTCCTCGTAGCCACCTCGCTGTCGCTGTCACATCGTCGCCAGATCTCGCTGTTACCGATGAGGCTATTCGGAAATGAAGGTTCTCTGCATTCCCGAGGCATACAGGGCGGAAAGGAGGCTCACCGCCGCCGGAGCTGGGGATTTCCACGGGGAGAACTTCATTGGTGGTGTTGCGCCTATGTAGTCTAGTCTAATCCTCCTCGTCGTTCAGACGACTCCGCCTCGCTGGCGCCTCTAGCCGAGCTATGTTATGCCCGTCGCCGGCGAGCTCCTTCAGGGCCTCTTGAACCCCTTGTTGACGAATAGACCCGATCATTTGCCTTAACATCGCCACCCACTGAGCGAAAATGGGCTCCCTTACATCGTCCTTCCAATCCACCGTGCCCGCCTTCAAATCGTAGATACCCAGAAATTATCAATCAGAGGTCAATACGCGTCAAACTGCTCGGGCGTCCATTTCACGACTGTTTTCGGCGCGAAATTTGGTATCCTTCCGCGGCTCTTTCTGCTCATCAAAGCTGACATTGATCTTCCGTTTGACAGAGGGGTGGTGGGAGATAGAAAGGATGTTGATTGACGACGGCGACCTAGACGCGTCAGAGTACATGCCGCGACTTCACTTAGCATCACTGGGATCACTCTTATCCTCCTCCTTCTGCAGCAGCGCCATATCATCTTCCGATAGAACCTCTGGCGGAGGACGATCCCGATCAATGCCTTCGGGGTTGCTGCCGTACCAATCCAGCTCCTCCTGAGTATTCTCAAAGCCTCCGTACTGCGGGGGCCGGCGAACGACGCGTTCTTGAGACGTCATAGTGGGCGGGGCGGAGTGGTAGAGTGGTAGAGTGGTAGGGTGGGCGGGGCGGAGTTGTGGATAGCTTCAAAAAAAATTGGTGGGCGACAGCGAGGTATGGGGAAGAAGAGTGCAACAGGTAAGCAGGGCTGCCAAATTATTATGGGAGGCCCTTACTAATCCGGCGAGTCGGCCTAATCGTTCTCCGGTAATATTACCGTGGGGGTGGGCTGAGGTTTAAAAGCACCCGTATTTGGACCCTTGCCAAGGAAACGCACGCTAGTTTAAGATACTTGATAAATACTGTTCAGTAGAACTCAATGCCACAGCCGTTCTTCGAATGCTTCCGCCCATGTCATGATGATCGCTTAAGCTTTGATCCTCAAGGCTCCAAGATAATGACGAGAGGCTTGTGTTAGCTATGAGCAACAGAGAGTCCAGTATGGTCGGCACTGCGACGTATCCGGTGAAAGCTGCGCCTCCCGAGGGCAAGCCTACCCTGCACGTCGAATGCTGTATCAACCAGCCGGAGTCTCTGCCTCGAACAGTAGGAGAAAGCTCCACAATCTTTCGTATTCCATTAGGATCTAACAGCAATCCTGTGACCAAAAGCTAGCGGATCAAGTTGAAAGATGGCTCCGGAAACATTATGCCACGGTCAAGTTAAAGCAGACGTTTTCATGTCTTGGTAGGATAGCTACGAGTTTCTTACTGTTGGAGACGGACCGTGTATACTGACAAGGCTCATGTAGATGCAATTCACAACCCTCCAGGCATTAATTTCATCACTGTTGCAGACCTCACGTCAAGTGTAGATCTCGAGTCCAAGGCCGATATCAATCTTCCAGGAGTGAATATCAATGTTGACGTTTTCGAGCTCCACGGCGATGAAGAGTACATCGAACCTTCCCAGGCAACACTCGCTCGAATAGCTCAAGACGTCAATGATGACATTCCGAGGCCGCAAGCCAATATCATGAACCTTCCGAATAGGAGCTTACATGGTGTTTGGGACTCGTAAGACTCTATATCCCTACAGCGTCGTAGTATCGTAGCATTGAAGTACTTCAGTGGACTTGTGCCTGATCCTGGTAGGTTAATTTTCGAGGATTCCATTCATTTTCGACTTCTGAGATTCATCATCCGCATGAGTCAGTGGCATCGCTCTATCTCATACTTTACCACAGCTGAGATTTCCTCAGTGTCCTTCTCTGCACGTCAAAGTAGCCTACAAAAGCCCAGCTGGAGTCGAGTTGTTCTACTTTATGGACCGCCAGGCACCGGAAAGACAAGCCTCTGCCGGGCCTTGGCCCAGCAACTCTCCATCCGTTTGAGCAACACTTTCCCAGTGTGCAAGCTGATTGAACTTGATGTGCATTCAATATTCAGCCAGTACTTCGGTGAGAGCGGGAAAGTCGTTAAAAAGCTCTTTGCCATGGTTGAGTCGATGCTTGACGAGCACGAGAACACTCTCATTTGCGTCTTCATTGACGAGATAGAAAGCTTAGCAGGCAAACGCCAGCACGCCGGCAATTCAAGCGAGCCACAAGACTCCTTGAGGGTACGCATCAGGGGTAGTCGCGCTGTTGCAGCGATTCGGGGCTGATGCAATTCCAGGCTGTCAATGCTTTGCTGATCTCCCTGGATCGGCTAGGACGCCGACCTAACGTGCTAGTCTTCTGCACGAGCAACTTGATCCAGGCTGTGGTGCGTAAATCGAATGACTGCGCTGCTCGTGAGATACACACATCAACCATTGCTTAGGACTCGGCTTTCCTTGACCGCATTGACGTCAAACAACACATACCGAATCCCGGTCCCCGAGCCCGATACGAGATTCTACGTTCCTGTTATCTCGACCTTGCCCAATCTGGAATCATAGCCGCAGTCCGTCAGCCTCCAGAAAATACTGCTCGCTTGAACTCTACGCAAGCGATGCTACTGGACGGGGATGAGGATGAACTCGCGAGCGGGTGGGTCTCTTTCAAAAGACCTTCACCCTCCTCGTCCTCTACAAACAGGCTCTACACTCCGCACAGGTCTCATACACCGGTCCTCCCTCACCCATCCAACACACTGACAAGCAGCAGTCGGCCCCACTCGACCAAACCCGTCAAGCCTCAAGAAGATCCCCACGTCCTCGACGACAGAGATCTGCCGCCTCACCACCTCATGATGCTGCATTCCCCCACCGACGAAGAGTCCCTGCCTCGGACACTATGGCGCATCGCAGCGAAGAGCACGGTAAGGACCAAAGACCCGCCATCAAAAACGTCTCGGTCCCGGCAATGCTGATGTCAGCGGGCTTGGCAGAACTTGAGTGCGCGGGTTCTACGGCGTTTGCCTGTGGTGTCTCTCGCTATGTACGCTGGGCGGGACCCTTGTCCGATCGAGGATGCGCTCGGGGCGTTGGCGCGGGCTGTGGATGATGAGTTGTTGGGAGGAGAGGGGGTTCGTATGGGGGAGACCAAGGTGGTCGGCTGTTGCTAGAGTTGGGAATGCTTAGATGCGGAGCCGACTTGGCTTGGTTTGGCTTGGCTTGGCTGGCGCTGGAGCACCTGCTTTTACTGGTTCACGAGACCCATATTGCACTTTGTTGTGTTCGGTTGCGGGATCTCGGATGGCACACGCGCACAGGTGGCTCGAAAGGTTGGTCATTTGTACACTGGTCGGATGCGTTCGTAATTGACAAGGAAACTATAGGACGTATGTACAATGGAAAAGAGAACTAGATGCTAGAGGAATATATCACCGCCCAATGAATCAGATAAGAAAGATGGAATATGTAAATATGTAAATGAGTGACTTGAGACAGAAATATCCAACCAAGTCGGAGAACGTCCTCCAATCCAATCTGTCTGAGGCGAAACCCGAGGCCCACCACCCATGCCGTCACTGCTACTTCTGCGTCGTCAACCCGCTAGACGCGTTCCCCCCACCAACGGCCACAGTCAACAACTGCGGGCTCGGATCTTGCACCGCTCCGGACTGATTCGCACCACCCGTCGCCGTGACATCGTCGTACGGAAACGCATAGCCGAGACCGTCCAAGTTGGCCGCGTGCACGATGCGCGCGTAGTGGTTCGTGACCGGGTTCTGGTAGTACTGGCCCGGAGCGGCGCTGGGCTCGACGGGGTCGATGAGCAGGGTGGAGCGGTTGAACGCGGCGCTGAGGCGGGCGATGAGGGCGCCGAGTTCGACGTTGGCGCCGACGACAAAGGGCCCCGTGGAGCAGCTGAAGATGTCGGCCGTGGAGGGCTGGGTGAAGGTCAGGCCGGCGCCGAAGTCGAGGAGGGAGGAGGCCGGGTCGACGGTGCCGGCGACGGTGCCCCAGGTCGCTTGGGTGTCGATGGAGAGCTGTCGCGATGTGTACTGGGACCAGACTTGGTTGACGTAGGATTGGAAGTAGCCGTTGAACAGGGAGGCGTTGAGGAGGATGCCGTTGTTGGGGCTCAGGGCGCGCAGGTTGCCTCCTCCGGAGGGCTTGGGCACGATGAGCGAGGACCAGCCGGCGCCGTCGGAGGCGGTTTGCGCGGTCAGGCCTTGGCAAACGGTGTCGAGGCCGTCGGACGCCATGCCGGAGACGTACTGGGTTGCGTTGGAGGTGTTGGTCAGGGTCAAGGAGATGGGGAGGCAGACAAAGTCGACGTAGGAGATGTTGACGAAGAGCTCGGCGGCGTTGAAGGTGAACTCGCAGAAATTCCAGGACAGGTTCATGTTTGGGTCTGAGGGGTTAGTAACCGACGGCTCGACGAGGGCAGGGCCGGGATTGAGGAGGAAGGTCAGAGTCCCGTCGACGGAGAACCAGATACGGCTCCCGGCGAGGTGGGGAACAGTGACGGTCGTCGTATTGCCGGGAGCGCCGAGGGGGATAGCACAGTCCTGGCTCAGGGCCGAGCCGGTAGACGAAGGCGATGTTGGATAATAGTACGTCTTGCCATCGGATTGGAGAAGGAAAAGAGCGTTGTTGTTGTCGAGTGCCTGGCCAGTGATGTAGGCGTATACGGTGCTGGAGCTTGTCTGGTTCTGAAGGGCAATGTTGACGGTAGCCATTGGGCTGGTGCTTGGGATGTCTGCTTCGTAGCTGGACTTGGTGTACTTGAATGTGGACTGATGCTGTAAGAAGGAAGATGCAGTTGTGCGCTCTAGTGTGAAGAAGAAGTATTTACAGAACAAGCAGCAGACAATATATACAATATGTACAAGTAAAAAAGGAAGAATATGTTAGGGAGGGGTAAGCATGGATTCGACCGAGGAGCACCGCCTTGCTGCTCTATATATATGTAAAGCTGAAGAGGGAGAGAGAACCTTTTTTCCTTCTCGGACCCGTCACACCTGGGGGGCTTAGAGTAAGAATATCTGCATGAGAATGGTGGCAGGTGAACGATGCAAATGTTCAAATGGTGTTTAGATGTATGAATATATTCCAATCTTTAGGTAATAAATGACAGGTCCAACCATTGGATAATGATGAATGACAGATGTTTGAGGAGGATGGGAGGAACGAATGAAAAAAGGAGTGTGAACAACTGTGGGGAAGACAAGGGAAAAGAGGAAAAAGAGGTCAAGTGGTGTTGGTCTTGTGCTAACAACAATGTCATTGGCTCATTGATAGCGTATTCTATTCATCCGCTAAGGCAGCCTTACAATCTAAGAAAACCCGGTTAACGGTTAACGCGTCTCAGCCACTGTCTTTCCCATCTTTGGCACTTGTGTTTTTGATCGAGTGATCCAATCCACTTATTACCTACCACACCCTCCAAAGCTTTGGCCATATTACTACTACTCGGCCATCTTGATCATGGTACCTGCCCTGCCAAGATGCATGTCAATCACGAACTAATTATCTGCTCTCTAGGCTGCCTTTAATCCTACCCAAATCTTCGGCGACGAGGTCACGGAAGAAAAGGGCGAGAACGCGCGTCTTTCCGCTTTCGTAGGCGCAATCGCCGTGGGGGATTTGGTCAAGAGCACACTGGGACCGAAGGGCATGGACAAAATATTACAATCAGCGTACTTGCGCCCCAGCGCCCAATCCTCGGGCTATAATGCTGACTTGGACAAGCTCAACAGGCCAGATAATGGTGACAAACGACGGTGCCACAATCCTCAAATCGATAGCGTTAGACAACGCCGCGGCAAAAGTGCTAGTCAACATTTCAAAGGTGCAAGATGACGAAGTTGGAGATGGAACTACGTCTGTGACAGTCTTGGCTGCGGAACTACTACGGGAGGCCGAGAAACTGGTGGACAAGAAGATACACCCGCAGACAATCATCGAAGGCTATCGGATAGCAAGTAACGTGGCTCTTGCTGCCTTGGAAGCCACGGCCGTCGACCACAGTAAAGACAAGGCAGCCTTCCGCAAGGATCTGATGGCAATAGCGCGGACGACACTTAGCTCGAAAGTTCTGAGTCAGGATCGTAATCATTTCGCCGAGCTGGCTTGTGACGCCGTCTTGCGGATGAAAGGATCAACGGATCTTAGCCATATCCAAATCATAAAGAAGGCTGGTGGGAAATTGAATGACTCGTATCTGGATGAAGGCTTCATCTTAGACAAACAAATAGGAGTCAACCAGCCCAAGAGACTCGAGAATGCCAAGATCTTAGTTGCTAATACTGCTATGGATACGGACAAGATCAAGATCTTTGGCGCGAGAGTCAAGGTCGAATCGACGGGAAAGTTAGCTGAGCTAGAAAAAGCCGAGAGAGAAAAAATGAAGGCGAAGGTGGAGAAGATTAAGAGTCACGGTATCAATTGTTTTGTCAATCGACAACTCATATATAACTGGCCAGAACAGCTTTTCTCAGACGCCGGAATCGTATCAATAGAACATGCAGATTTTGACGGCATTGAACGGTTAGCGTTGGTGACAGGAGGAGAGATCGCCTCAACCTTCGACCATCCGGAGAGCGTGAAGCTGGGCCATTGTGACCTCATTGAAGAAGTCATCATTGGGGAGGACACGTTGATCAAATTTTCCGGTGTTGCTGCGGGACAAGCATGCACCATAGTACTACGTGGAGCGACGGAGCAATTACTAGATGAGGCCGAACGATCCTTACACGACGCCTTGGCTGTGCTGTCCCAAACAGTGCGCGAACCCAAGACTACACTTGGGGGAGGATGTGCGGAGATGGTGATGGCTAAGGCAGTTGAGCAGGCGGCACCGAATGTTACAGGCAAGAAGGCAATCGCAGTGGACTCGTTTGCCACGGCGCTGCGGCAGCTTCCCACGATCCTTGCGGACAATGCCGGATTTGACTCGAGCGACCTGGTCGCGAGGCTGAAGGCGGCGATTTACAAAGGGCTGACGAGTTCGGGATTGGACCTTTTGACAGCCGGGGGAGGCATTGCAGACATGAGGGAGCTGGGTGTGATAGAGAGCTACAAATTGAAGCGGGCTGTAGTGTCTTCGGCAAGCGAAGCAGCAGAGGTAAGAAGGATCCTGGAGGTTTTTTGAAGGGTGATGGTGTGACTGACGTTGGCGCACAGCTTCTGTTACGGGTTGACAACATCATTCGAAGCGCACCAAGGAAAAGAGAGAGGATGTAGAGGATGGTAGGGAGAAATGTCCATGATATCCAGTGATCTGCATAAAGCGGAGTTTGAGCGCTGCCAGGTCGTCGAATAGAGATTCACCATAAATGATCATTGGCCTGATTGAAGCTTTGCCACTTTTTCCCTCTTCATCCGGCTGCTGCAGGCGTGAAGGAGGCATGAACGATGGGAACTGTTCAGCTCCGCCCGCTAATATCTGCAAATGCAAATGCCGCTTTGACCCCTTGTTCCATCTGTCTTGCCAGCCGAGTTCGTGTCTGTGTAGGAAAATTTTGAATCATGCAAACAAAGCCTGTGGTCAAACATTGGTTTGGAAGTTACCTTCTTTTCAGCCCCCATTATCAGACAAAGTTCGATAAAAGGAAAGCAAACACTACAAGTACCGTGCTGTGAGTCTGTGAGCCTGTGAGGTACCTTGAATATGCGGCTATATGGCGGGCCGAGGCCGCTTACGACGCGTCTTGGGATTGGATGGCCAAGATCCTGCGACAATGTGCTAGAGTGGATTGGGTAAAGGCTGTAACAGGTACTCGTAATACGGCTGAGTCGAGGTGTGAGATAATTGCTGCAATTCTTGTTGCTACGCCCTTTCGTCTGACAAGCCCCCCTCCACCAGCTCTCCTTACTTTACATTCTTCAGCCATCATTCATATTTACATCATCATCATCATCCTTCTCCTCCTCCGTTCTTATCTTTATACATCTTCTTCCTCATCTTCTGTCTCTTCTGCTTCTTCTGCCTCCCTGCTTCTTCCTGTCTTTCCATTCCATTAACCTCTCATATATGAAATCAAGCTCTTCCCAAACGATGTACAGCCTTTCCACTAGGCGAGGTCAATGCAGTCGTCCAGCTTCTTATTGCATCAAAACCATCCAGGCTGTCTCTTGAGCTGTCTAACTACCATCCATCCATCCCCGCCATCATGCGTCGCCGTCCAGGTACTGCCAGCACGGTGGTCTCAGCATTGACATTGTCTTTGCTGATACTTCCTTTCCTGGTCACCTCACAGCAGCTGCCTCAGCAGCAACACAATCTCAATTCCCCCAAGGAGCATCTTGCCGTTGATCATACCACGCACCCTCGATCATCCGGCTCTCATGATGACAGTACATTCGAGACAACAAACTACAAACACCTAAAAGACACAACCCTGAACCAAGGAAAAGCGAGCGCCGTCGCTACAAACCCTCTAGCTCTAGCCGGTGAAGACCGTGCTGTGCGAGCTGTCCAACCTGCTCGAGGCTCCGGCAAGTCCGCCGGGCTGACCACGCCGCTCAATGCGCGCTCGCTGCAGGACTGGGAGGTGGAGGATTTTGTACTACTGGCGACCGTAGACGGATCGATCCACGCAAGAGATAGGAAGACTGGAGCTCCGAAATGGAAGCTGGAGGTGGATAGACCAATGGTCGAGACGACATACCACGTCCCAAACAATTCACTGCTCGATGGATCAAAGCCTGAGTATGACTTCCTCTGGATTGTGGAGCCCAGCAGGGACGGTGATATCTACATCTACAACCAAGGCGGCCTTGGCGGCTTACAAAAGTTACACCTAACCGTGAAGCAGTTGGTGGCGGATATGTCACCGTACGAAAGTGTAGACCCTGCCGTGGTCTACAATGGAGAAAAGAGGACCAAACTATATACAGTGGATGCAACGACAGGCACGATCAGCAAAGTCTTTGGTTCTGGAGGATCCCTGAGCAAAGAGCCAAGATGCCCAAAACCCGGTGGTCTTGATGTGCTTGACGATGAGGAGTGCGCCACCAGAGGCTCTTTTGTCCTTGGCCGGACTGAATACACAATCACAATTCAGAATCGAGATACTACCGACCCAATCTGTACCTTGAAATACTCAGAGTGGGGTCCCAATACTCGAGACGAGGACTTGCATAGCCAGTACTCAAGCACCATGGACAATAAATACGTTTATCCATTACACGACGGAAGCATTTTTGGCTGGGATTACGGCCAGATGATGGACAGGCAGAAGTCATACACTCAGAAGCTCTCGTCTCCGGTCGTCAGGGTCTTTGATGTGGCCCGTCCGTTGCAGGTCGATGATCAACAACCGCAACTCATAGTGTTGCCTCAGCCTGTGGGTCCTATCGACAATGAGATCTATGATACTTTCGGCGCAAAGAACCGCATATTTGTCAATCATACTGAAGCAGGAGGGTGGTTCGCCATGTCCGAAAATACATATCCTTTAGTGACTGGCAAAGCTAAAGCGGCCCAATGCTATGATAGAGACTGGCTGGAGATGACCACTTCAAGGCAATCTTTGACCCTTGCCCAGCGCCAGGAAGGCTTCGTTGGCGTACATGCACTTTCTGAGTTGGAAACAAGACAGGGAAGTGGTCTGACCATATCTGGACCCGAAAGCGCGGCGGGCAATGATTCTCCCGTTCAGGTCAACCAAGATTCGTCCTTATCCACCTCACTGCCGATCATAGGTAACAGTAGAATCATTGGTACTGCTGTTGACAACTTTTCCGACATATTCGTTCTATGTTTCATTCTCGCTTTGGGCACGTTTCTTTACATCAATTGGAGGCCAATCTTCAGGCACATCAGAAAGCGATTGGAGATGGAGCAGACTATACCCTCTGTGCAGCAGCAGTTTCCTTCCGTGCCCTCCTCTCCCGTCACTGCAACGCCATACGCGCCTGAGAACCTCCCAGGCGCCGAGAACGACAAGCTCAAAGAAATGACAATTAAAGCAGAAGGTGAGAACGCTGAAGCCAGTTCGACGCTGTTGGGGCCGCCACCGGACTCCTCACGTGGCCGATCAAACTCTTTGCAGGATCATAGCGGCGATGAGACGGAGAAGGGTCGCGTACGAGTACTGGACCTATCTCCAGGTCCTGACGAAGTTGAAGAGATGGGATCTCCACAGCCAGGGAAGAAGAAAGCTCGTCGTGGACAACGTGGCGGAGTCAAGCGTAACAAGAAAAACAGAAGCGATACGAAGTCGGAATCCAGAGATGAAATCGAGGAGAAAATAAAAGAAGTCTCGCACATACCGCCAGAAAAAACACCGCAGACGGAGGTCATCAAACCCTCTACTCCAGCTGCGACTGATACGACCGAGGTGACGGGACCTATCATCAACATCGGACATCTGAGTGTCAATTTGGATGCTATATTGGGACATGGTGGCCACGGGACAATGGTATTCAAAGGCTCATTCGGGGGTAGAGATGTTGCCGTCAAACGTATGCTCAAGGAGTTCTATGATGTTGCCTCTCACGAGGTCAGTCTTCTTCAGCAACATGATGATCATCCTAATGTCATACGATATTTCGACAAGGAGACTGCTGGTAGCTTCCTCTACATCGCTCTCGAGCTTTGTCCAGCCTCACTACTGGATGTGATTGAGAGACCGAGCGAGTATCCAGCGTTGGTTCCCTCCAATGGGCTCAATACACCCAACATATTGAAGCAAATCACCTCGGGAATCCACTATCTTCATACTCTCAAGATCGTTCATCGAGACATCAAACCTCATAATATCCTTGTCTCCGCTCCGAAATTAACCATTGCCAATCCGTCTACGACCCAGCCGCCACGCCTACTCATCTCAGATTTTGGTCTTTGCAAAAAGCTTGAAGGGGACCAGAATTCGTTCCGCGCAACCACCGCCTTCGCTGCAGGCACTTCTGGCTGGCGTGCCCCCGAGCTTCTTGTCGATGACGACCCCTTGCTGAAGTCTATGAATACTGCCCTCCATCCCGCGACAGCAGACATGACCAACAATTCGGAGCCACTCGTTGTCGACCCTCAAACCAACCGCCGCGCAACCCGCGCAATTGACATTTTCTCCCTTGGTTGCGTCTTTTACTACTGCTTGACGCAAGGCTCTCATCCCTTCGACAAGGATGGCAAATTTATGCGTGAAGCCAACATAGTGAAAGGCTTGTACAACTTAGATGCTTTGACCATTTTAGGGGACTATCAATACGAAGCCAAAATACTCGTTGGTCAGATGTTGAGTCATAACCCAAAGGAAAGGCCTGACGCTGCAACCATCCTAACGCATCCCTTCTTCTGGGGCGCGGAAGATCGTCTGGAGTTCCTTTGCCACGTCAGCGATGCCTTCGAATCCGAGAAGTATAACGAGCGGGAAGACGAACCCTCCGAGCCTCTCGCGCACCTCGAAAGCTACGCGCCTCGTATCACAGCAGACCACGGCGGTGATTTCTTGCGCGGACTGCCTCAGAACTTCAAAGATACCCTGGGCAAGCAGCGCAAGTACAAGGGCGAGAGTTTGCTCGATCTCCTCCGAGCGCTCCGGAACAAGAAGAACCACTACGAAGACATGCCCGACGCCGTCAAGGAGCGGGTGGGCGCGTTGCCCGCGGGGTACCTGGGCTTCTGGTCGAGGAGGTTCCCGAGCTTGCTGTTGACCTGTTGGAGCGTGGTGAAGGATTTGGGATGGGAGGAGAGGGATCGTTTCAAGAAGTATTACGAGGGTTAGTTTGGTGGTCGTGTTAATGGTTGTTGAGGAGTCTAGCGATCACATCCTTCTTGCAATGTATGTGGTGATGTGGTGGACTTGCGAGGTTTTTGTACGAGCGGGAACTGTCTTTTTTTTTGGGCCTCAAACTTTTGACTACTTGAGTAGACTGGCCCACGAGAATACGCACCCAACAAATCATGAGTCACTTTTTTAAAGTCTTTTACTAAGTTACTCAGAATTTTCTACCTCCACCACCACCAATCCCGAATGATGACAATAGGGCCTGAATGCTGAGATTATCATTTTCTTTCCGTTCGTGATCATTCCTTATCTCTACATTCATGATGGCAGTATTTCGAGAACAGGCTCTACCACTGGACATCGTCCCGTTGATCTTTGAGCAAGTTGACGACCTAACAACACTCAGCAAGATCGTTGAAGCGTACCCCGGCCTCCTTGAATGTATGCTAGAACGGCAGTTCACCACATTGGTACCAACTTTGCTCAACGATGCCTGGTCCGAAGAGACGCTCTCCTACGCCTACACATTGCTCCAAACAGAAGAGCGGCTGCCCGATAAAAACGAATTGACAATCCTCATGGAAAACCTGATTGAGGACCTTGGGTCAGGCATTCCTCCACTGATTTCACCCTCCTATCAAACCGCCAGAAGGCTCGCTGGCTTGACAGAAACAATCGACTTCTTCGTACACTTTTGCACCGCGCTCTGGCTGGCAGACGTTCCTTTGGCAAAGCAGATGCCTCTGTCTGCTGGCGAAGACCGACGGATCCGACGCGCACTACTACGCTTCCAGCTCTACGCTCAGCTCTTCCACCAACCAGAGGCTACAGACGAATTAGTTTCCGATAGAGACTGGGAGCAGCGTCATCAGCAGCAGCAGTATTTCTGGACGAGGTTTACAAGCGTGGAGGTCGAGGAGTGTAAATGCATATATGGACTGCTGGTCAACATCGTCTCGTACATGCGCCCTATTCGGCCTTCCCAAACCCATTGCGACAAGTCGAGCCAGCGTGGCTTACCATTACTCCGTTGCGTCTTTGCTGGATCGACTCTCTCGCCTTTGACCTCCAGCTATGCCGAGCGTTTCGCTGACTACGCCTTCACTGGGCTGGACAAATTGGATGCCCATGACGGCAACTACTTCCTCCCTTACCGCGATTTCCAGAACCAAGTCTTGCCCCGGACAAAAAAGCACAAGCCCTCGGATGCTTTCAGAGAGGAGAACTTTGGAGTGATACTTTACGATCGTCCGATGAAGTATAATCCTGTGGTCAGACAGACGCATCGGACTAGTTGGAGACTGCTTGGTTATTGCTTTTGGGATGAGGAAAGGGTGAATTGTATGGTTTCGGAAATGTATCCGTAGAGCAAAACTTCGTTTTGAAAGGGTCAAAACACCTGGTCCCGGAAGGCAAACAGTGGATTCAGAAGTACTGGCGGTGCTGGAGCCGCGCCGGTGAAGCGGTTCTCCAGACTATGGGTAATTATCGAGCGAACTTAGTAGAAACCGACAGCGAGAAAGGAGGGCGCTGGGCCCTGCACCAGTGATCGAGGCTAGTCAAGTGAAGCCGGGCTCAGGGGAGCCCGTTCAGGCTCCAGCGTGCTGCGCCCCTGCACTGCCCCACTGGAGTTCACCGCGGCTCAGGCACGGCTCAGGGCCGCGCACCCCGGCTCACCTTAAAGCAGCCGCGACTCACCCAGGAGGCTAGAAGTGGAAGGGGAAGAAATGTTTCGTGATCATGTCTAGGAAGGTAGATTGAAAGCAGTCAGTCAGTCAGTCAGTCTTTACTCGCTAGTCAACCTATTTCGTTTTTTTTTTACAAAAACCCTCCACGACTATTCTTTCCAGTCCATCCCATCCCATCCCATCATAAGAAGCCCCTCCCTCTAAATGCGTGCGTGGGTGTGTATACACAGTAGCGGTGGCTGTGGTGGGGGGGGGAGGGTTTTGGGCTTGGAGATTCCTCTGAGAGTGGCCTTTTGGCCTTGTCTTTGGGCGCCTTTTGTGGGTCTGTTGTGGCCTTTTTTGGGTTTTCTTCTTCTTTTCTTCTTCTTTTCCTTTTCCTTTGTATTTGATTTATTTTATATTTGATTTGGTTTTTGATTTGATCTTTAATTTGGTTTAATTTTTTTTCCCTTTAGTTTACCTTCTTTTCGTTTTTCTCATTTTTTTGACACAATGGGGTCAGATAGATAGATAGATAGATAGATAGGTAGATAGACAGACAGACAGACGGACGGGATGGATGGATGTATGTATGATGCGAACGGATTTGGTGGAGCTGGTGGATGTGTATTGGTGGTGGAATTGGTATTGGTATTGGTGATGGAGTTTTGGGATGGGTATTGGGTATTGGGATTGGTGATGGTGATGGGTGATGGTGATGGTGATGGTAATGGTGATGGGTGATGGGTGATGGGTGATGGGTGATGGAATTGGTGTTTTCGGTATTGGTGGATATGAGTATTGTGTTGATGGTTGTCAATTGGAGAAGACTCGAATGGTATTCGAGATGAGTATGGGAGATTTTGGAATTTGGTTTTTGATTTATTTGGGGTTTGTAATATTTTGTGGATAGCCGAAAGAAGTATCATTCGCTGTTCGCTTTTGACGAAATAATTCTTCACCGGCCTCGGGCTGCTTTGGGGATGCTGTTCGCATCCGACGCTTCCTTTTCCCCTCCGTCCCCTACGATCCCCTTGGCCATCCAACCGACCTGTCTCGCCATCCCGCCCGCCGCTTCCGGCAGACTACTCTCGTCCAACGGCGTCCCGTGCCCTTCCCTCGCAGCGGTCTCCTCCTCCTCCTTCCCGTTCACGGCCTCATACAGCGCCTTCAGCGCCACGGTGCTCCCCGTCATCACGAGCGCGCTCAGGGTGAAGAGCCCGACCCGGCCTTTGGTCCCGACCATGTCGAAGATCGGATACGGGTAGAACCCGTTGTGCGCCGCGCACGTCTCGACCCAGGGCCAGTAGAGGGAGGCGAGGGCGCCGGACAGGGCGAAGGCCTGCGGGGCGGAGACGGTCCATGGCGGGGAGAAGAGCAGGAGGTCGACTGTCAGCAGGAGGCTGGGGACGGCGTGGAAGCTGAGGTCCGCGAGCAGGGGCAGCTGGGCCCAATCCGGGATGACGAGGCTCTTGTCGACGAGGCGGAGGGTCCAGTAGAGGACGCTGATGAGGACCTGGAGCGGGGTGGTGCAGATGGAGAGGGCGTTCTTGGCGCGGAAGAGGGAGGGGGAGCCGGTGAGGTCGGCGAGGGCGCCGGCGGTGAAGGTGAGGAGGGCGAGGGTGAGGCCGATGATGGTGAGGTATTGGAAGTGCCAGCCGTAGGAGTCGTTGATGGGGTTGGGGTTGGAGGAGAGGTATTGGAAGGAGTAGAGGAAGGAGGCGAGGCCGGTTGTCTGGTGGGTTGGGGGAGGTGTTAGTGGGATGATTGGAGAGGGGGGAGGAGGGGAGGAAGGAGGGGGACGGACGTGGACGAGGGCGGAGAGGGAGGTTAGTGCGGGAGAGGAGAGGCGTTGGAGTGGGTGCTTGTCGCTCATTATTGTTCCTTCTTATGAATCTTACTCGTAGTGGTTAAGGCAATGGGAAACTAGCGGGCGAAGAAGGAGAGCGATACTGTTGTTCGAAAGGGAAGCTTCTCGGTTGAGCTCCGTCGGCATTTGTGGGAGAGAAACGGCAATGACGAAAAAGGCGGTCGGATAATATATCACGCTAATTCTTCGTTTGAATCGAGGCTAGTGTACCCTCGCTGATTCCATTAGTTTCCGGACAGAACAAACAATTCATACTTAATGCGCACTGCAATATCTTCCCAACGGTGAAACTTATCAAAAAAGTTACAACGATAAAATTGTAGCCAACCTCTTAGATGATATTCTTGATATCAGGTTTATTCTCTCAAGAGCTCTTGTTGATGTGTTGTGTTGAGGAGTCGTTTTCGATCTTGTCCGGAGACTAATGGAACCAACGGAATACACGAGGCATCTTCCGTGTGTGGGGACCTCGGTACTCGACTCGAGGCATGTTGGGAGAGATGATAGATAGATGATAGATGGTGATAAGAATCTTGATGTGGGTCAAGGAGAGAGATTAAGGTGCAGCTCGATTCTGCAGGACCATCAAGGTAAAGTATATATGAGGGGCAGTACGAGTAAGTAGTAAGGTAGTTGAACCCAAGCTTCGAGTCATTCGGGAATTTCCCTCGTTCGTAAAATAAAAAAATATTTTCTTGAACATTAATTGCTTGGCAATCTAATCTAATCTTTCGCTTAGGCAGTTGCATTCATATCATTCATATTCTGAATGGAATGACTACAATTTCAGCGTCACCAACGTTCCCCATCATCTTATTACTCCATTTCATTTTCAATTGATTTTCATTGTTTTTGTGCTGTTAACCACTGTCAACTAAATAAGAGACAATATGATTGTTTGCTGGGAAGTGATGATGCCGAGGGTGCATGCTTCCATTACCAATCTCCAGGCTGTAGGTGCCCCCCCCAACTTCCAAGGTGCCCCCCCCCACCATCATCCCGCATATCCTTAGTATCCTTATGAACCCAACATTTGAAATTATTTGTAAAAATGTGACGCCCGCTCTCGCCTGATGTTGCGACATTCATCCCTCTCCTCCATCTTCTTCCATCTTCCCTGGATCTGTTCTTTCTTCTTCTCCCTTCTTCCTCCTTCTTTCTGACGCAGAATCTTGATAACTCTTCCATCTTTCTCATATTCCTCATATTCTACAGACCTTCTAGACCCTCGACTAATGCAAGCCAGGTCAGACCGCCAGGCCACGATAAGATCGTTACCAAAGACTAATGTCCTTTTGGCTCCTGCTCGCCTCCACCTCCCCCCCCCGTCAATCACTCCTCTGCTGCATCAACTGGTCTACCATGTGTTCCTCTTGCCGCTCAGCCTTCAACCTCTCCATCCGTCCATCTCATCATTTCCCCTCTGCCAGTAGGAAGAAAAAGCTTCCAATACGCCTCTCCCCCCCGCCTCCCCCCACCAAGCTTCTTCATCCCATAAATCTTACCCCGCCAAGAGACATGATTCCTCCGCCTTGGCCGTGAAAGACAACCCGGAATATCCAACAACACTAGTCCAGGACTAAGCCTGCAACCACCCAGAGCCTCAATCAACCTCCCTCCTCTGCCCGACGCTGACATGCCTCGACCCAAGAAGCCAGGAAGCGCCGAGCCGAAGAAACGCAGTCGGAATGGCTGTTGGTAAGCTGGCAAACACATACACAGAAACCCTCGAACCTGGCTGATCCACTATAGGCCCTGCAAGAACCGGAAGATCAAATGTGGGGAGGAACGACCGAAATGTGAAAACTGTGAACGGCAGGGCGAGACGTGTGACTACAGCATACGCCTCAACTGGGAGGGTCGGACAAAGAGGAAAGGAAGCAATGAGACTCAAACCTCTTCCAACGCAACTTCCCCCCCGGCCAAGCTTCATCGCTCGTCCAGCTCCCAAGATACTACCTCAACCGTCTCGACCATCAGGGAGCTCTCCCCGAACCCAGCCACAGGCTTCGCGCCTGCGCAGTACGCCAGTCCAAACCACACGGCCTTGCGTCCCGCAAAGCCTTCTTCTTACAGGGACCATATTTCAACCGCCCAGCTGAGTCGGATTCGAGATCAAGGCACCGGCCCATATCCATCTCCGGCGGACTCGAGCATGGAGAGCCCTCCTCTCCTGAACTCTTCAAACCTGCCTTACGCCAGCCATCTTCCTGCTTCGTCCAATACCGGGATGCCTCCCCCGTACCAAAGCCAGCCATTCTCCTTCCCAGTCCACATCAATCAACATGATAATTCAGGTACAGCTTTCGCAGAACATCAACCAAAAAAAATGTGTCTCAACCCTTCCAGAGATTCACCAGACGGTTATCCGCGGAATCAAGCCTTTCTGCCTAACAACTTCGCTGCCGCGAGACAGATGAAGCTCGGTCCTATGATATCTCCGCAATCCATGCGATATCAGTCGTCGAGTCCATCTAATGGAAGTGTGCGTATGCCTCCTACGCCGGCGGCTTCGTCTGCGGGCTCCGAGGACATCCATCTACCGATGACGGGGCCGTCGCCACAGCAGCTACAAGATTCAGGTGACTTCCGCCGTTTGTCTGTGAAGTCCTTACTGTCGGAGGATTCGCCAGTCGACTCAGGGAGCGGCGTTGATAGTGTCTTCCCTGGAAAATTGAACGTCGGCCCTTTCTACTATCAGAAAACTACTTACGGCGTTGATCGTGGGTTTCCAGATCTCGATCTGCCTCACAACAATGACATGACCGCGTTGAACGGTGTCACGCCGACCCTGGGCACAGTCGATCTCGACAGGAACGAAGCTGATGTCAACAACGAAGACTTGTGTTCAGAGTTCGGATTTGGCATAAACGCATCTGAGGGATTCAACGAAGGTTCAGGCTATTACGCCAGCCCAGTCACGGTCAGCATCTCCAGGTCGCTGGAACCGTTACCGCCAACACTGCAAGACAACCCAATGAACCTTCTCTACTTTCACCATTTCGTTAACCACACTGCAAGAATGCTCGTCCCACATGATTGCTCGGAAAACCCATTTAAGAGCATCCTGCCGCAGAGTGCGTATACTGATACCTCTGCTTGAGCTCGCTAGCTGACCTTGCTCGCAGTGGCTATACATGATACAAATCTCCTGAACCTAATACTGACATACTCGGCTAGCCATCGATCGCGCTTACTTAATCATGCGGAACCCGCGAACAGAATCGCTCGTTGGGTTCAGGATGTCTTCCCGGCCCTTCGACGTACTCTCAGCGACCCCAGCGGTCACATATCCAACAGCAATCTTGCAACAGCTATCTTGTTAGCGTCACTCGAGATTGTGAACCCAAGCACTTTCGAAGTGAAAGTCCCATGGCAGCAGCACCTGGATATTGCACGACGAATGATCCTAGCTCGAGGCGGTGCTAATTCCGTGCATCGCAGGGACAAAGTCTCATATTTTCTTACCCGGTGGTTCGCTTACCTGGACGTCATGGGCAGCTTGAGCGGTGGAAGGAACGATCGACCTCTCTTCAGTGGCGACTACTGGGCGACCGATGTCTTGGACCATGACCAAGACTACCAAATTGATTGCCTGCTCGGCTTTACCAGTCGCTGTGTGTCCATCCTCGCTAAGATCGCTGACCTCGCCCGAGATTGTGAAAACGAGCGTATGGACCCGGCTGGCAATGTCAGAGAGGACTGGCAGCCGTCACTGGAGACTAGGGTAGAGGCAGAGAAGTTGAAAGGTGATCTGATGGAGGCTAGAATGCACAGATACCAGGGCTGTCCGCATCGACGAGCGAGTACGCAGATCGAGGATAGTTCTTATAATCTCGAACTTGTCACAACCAACGAGGCGTTCCATCACGCTGGCTTGATTCATGTGAACCGCAGAGTACTGGGCAAACCATCCATGGACCCAGAGATACAATTTGCAGTGCGTGAGATCGTCAGCGCGCTGTACAAAGTGCGAAAAGGTGGCACTGCGGAAGGTTGTCTGCTGTTCCCAATGTTCACTGCGGGCTGCGAGGCGCAGGAGCAGGAGCAGCGCGAGAGGATTATGGAGAGACTGAAGAGGATGGAAGGATTGGGTATGAGCCATGTGAGGAAGGCAAGGGCCCTCATGGAGAGGGTTTGGGAGACAGGACGGTCCTGGGAGACCCTGGTCACTGGGGAGGACTTCTTCGGATGACCCATTGCTGCCTCTACCGCACGACGAACCGGAAGGATGATAAGATGTGAACATGATGGCAGCTTCGAGTTGCTTGTACTAGTACCGGGTTTGGCAAGTTATTTCATCATGACTGACGGACCTTGATTATAGCGAGGCGTTGCTTGACATGTTGATAGAGCGTCCAGATACCCAAATGTTCGAGACCATTGCCTTTTAGCAAGCAAGGTTCATCCCATGAATTGCATGCATCATATATGGTGGGAGAATTGCTGTCAACGTTCCGCTTGGTACCAGGTCCCTCTGGTTTCCCTAGCATCCGTCTGCTCCACCGCCAGGAACCCTTGTCGACCTCGACGGCCTAGCTGAATAGTCCTGCAACTGGACGTGAGGTTTCGTTGTACCAGACGTCAACTCGGCGTCGGTAATTAACCACCAACAAGCTTCATTTTCAGCACATCGCTACATCGACCGACCTGCTTGGTACGCGGATTTTAACACATTGAACCGAACCCGCTTGGTACGGGGGAATCGCTCGCTGGATTAGGTACTCTTCGGTTGTTGGGGCGGGAGATTTGACGAGGGAGATTAGATGTGTGTGTGCTATGTGTGTATCACGGACATCGGGTTTTGGGTTCGGGTTCGGTATGTTGTCGGTATGGGTATGTTGTCCTTTGTAACACATTTGGGGTTTGAACGCTTGCTGATTGTGATGTTCTTATCGTTTGCCTTGTTGGATAGGGGTCGTCTTTGCGGCATCGGTCTATTATCACATCCATCCGGTCTCGGGCTCAGTATCGGTATCGGTACGATGTCCTCGATAAACCTTTTTGAGCGACTGCTGGTGATCGATGTCTCATCGTTTTGCCCTTGCCGAATACTTCCCGCTTTGGCCTTTGCGGCTTCGTAGTTGCGGCCCCGGTCTCTTCCAAATCCGCGCTCTGTTTTGGATCACGGACTGGACTGGATCGTGTTGCGTCGTAAGGGTAACGTGATGCAGCGCATGGCATCGGGTCAGACCGAATGGTTCTATTCGCGCTCTCATCGGACCGAACGAGTCATGTCCGCGCTCTCACCAAAGCGAGTTCTTCCCACCCTCCCGGATCCGGAGCGAGCCCGAGCTTGTTGGAAAGGTGCGTTCGCGTCCTCTTCGGGGTATGTGGTGGTTTGGGTATGTCCGCCCCCTTATTTTCCTCCCCTTCCCCGTTACTTCAGTATCCGCGTTCGGGCTTTTCATATCCGTGATGAAAATATCTCAGTCAAAATTATCCCTGACGCTTTTCCATACTTTTGGTGGGAAGACGATCTGTGAGGGCGTAAAAATATATGTTTTAATTCCTGAGATATGAATGCCGCTACGCTTTGGTACGCCTTGATACTCCTTGTTTGGGGTGAGCGGGGAAAGGGAGTTGTTATTGGTGGGGGGTGTTTTTTTTTTGAAAGGCTTTTGTGGTGAGCAGTGCTGATTCTGGAGTTGGGGATTTAGGTTTTAATTTTTAGGTGGGGGGAGGGGGAGGAGGAGTGATGGGGTGAGATGGGGGGAGCTGGGTTGAGGCAGTGGGAGGGTGAGGGACGTGTTGCGTCTGTGCAGGCTGGGAAGAACTTAAGAAGAGAAGAGGAGGGAAGAAGGGGCGGCATTTGCGAAGGTAAAGTGGCTGTTCGTTATGTAACCTAGCTGCTAATCTTCTTCTGTGATTGTAATATGAGGATAACGATGGAGTCGGTACCGATTATGCGGTTTGAACTGATCTGATCCGGACAGAGACAGTATGTTGATCTTTTATCCATCTATCTTCCATTTCGATTAAGTGATAGTCAGATCCGGTTAGCTGTATACTTCTACATCACTCTTGATGTTTTTCTCTTTTAGAAGGAAAGAAGCGAACGAACGAAGCGTCCGTAATCGTGAGCTGTTGAAGGAGGAGGAGGATATTAGCAGCTACAGCTACAGCTACAGCAAACTCCGCCAAACTACCCCAAAACTACACCACAAACTGATATTACAGTATACCTTACCTATTCGTTATTCAACTTTCATCTCCATACCTCATTATCCAATCCCATCCCAATCCCGAGCTTTCGTAATGCTCTTGTACTTGTAGTTGTAGCGGTGAAAAGGAGCCGCGATTGTTTTCTTGGGGTGTGTGGTTAGGTCGGCGGCTCTGGCAATGTGGTGGAGAGTACCTTGGTTCCTTGTCTTGCCTAATACGCCTACTACGACTTTTTTTTTTCTCACCCTTTAGGTTATCCTGATGTGAGCGGTGCATTCCGGTGACGAGGTAGAATTTTTTTATACTAGGTTTCTACGGATCTTGTATTTATTCGGTCCTTTTTGCGAAAGACTTCATTTTGCCAAGAGTTTGTATCCGCTAGTCCAAAATGGGCTAGTCTATCCTCCCCACCCGCAACTAGAAAACACTGCGAGTTTGCGAGAGCGCTCCATGCACCGTTGCGGGACTACTTGAGATATGGCCCGGGTGGAAAATACTTCGCTTTTTTCACCCGCCACTGTCGGTTCTGATCAAGGCAACATGTCTGCAGCGAAGCTCCTTGGGAGGAGAACCCATCAGATGCCAGGGCGAATGAATGTCTCCGAGCTATTCTTTGAGGTTCCCAAAGACTACTCAAACCCTCGGAATGGCAGCCTACGCTTGTTTGCTAGGAGCGTTGAGAGGTTCGAGAAGCCTGTAGATCCAAGTAAGAAAGAGGTCAAGCAACCTCCATGGTGTATGGGTTACTCTATCTGTACGGCCTGCTGCACTATTGACAGAAGGTTTCTTTTAGTGCTCTATCTCCAAGGTGGCCCAGGCATGCCGTGTAAAAGCCCGCAGAGTTACTCTGTAAGGCACCGTTGGGCCCCGAATGCGATCTTGGACATGGTACATTGTCCAGAAGTACTGCTGACTCCAAGACATGCTAGTGGACGGATGTTGTCCTTGACAAGGGATATCAAATCCTCTTCCTCGATCAACGCGGTACAGGCTTAAGTAGCACTATCACCGCAAGGACACTAGCTAGCGAAGGCGGACCCGCACAACAAGCCAGTTTACTGAAGAACTTCCGTGCAGACAGCATCGTCAGGGATTGTGAGGCCGTTCGAAAGACGTTGACAGCAGACTTCCCGGAAGATAAGAAGAAGTGGTCGATCATAGGCCAGAGCTTTGGTGGCTTCTGCGCAGTGAATTACCTCTCCAGGTTTCCCGAAGGGCTGCAAGAAGTCTTCGCACTTGGCGGTCTACCTCCTCTTGTCAGAGACCCGCAATTGGTGTACAACAGACTGTTCCGCAAGGTCAAGCAGAGGAACAAGGCATACTATCAGAAGTATACTGAAGACATTCACCGAGTCAAGGATATTGTCCGGTATATCCAAAAAGAAGACGTCAAGCTTCCCAGCGGCGGGAAGCTGTCCGTACTGCGCTTACGTCAGCTTGGCATCAGTTTTGGCTACCACGGCGCCATAGACAGTGTACATGAGATGATCACGCGATTTACCAGCGACCTGAACCAATTTGGCTTCCTCACCAGGCCTACCCTCGCGGCTTTTGAAGCAATGACAACGTTCGATACGATGCCACTGTATGCCTTATTGCACGAGCCAATTTACGCCCGTGGGGCCGCACCACGGTGGGCAGCAGATCGTGCCATGTCGCAGTTTCCAGAGTTCACCAGAGTCTTGGTGGACGGTCCGGAGCCCATCCTTTTCACCGGGGAGATGGTCTTCCGGGACATGTTCAAAGGCTTCGACGAGCTCCATGGCCTGCTCGACACGGCCGACCGTCTTGCGAACGCCCAGGACTGGCCGGAGCTTTACGACGAAGCGCAGCTGGCGAAGAACGAGGTCCCCGTGTATGCGGCTACGTATGTCGAGGATATGTACGTGGAGTTCGAGTTCGCGAGGGATACGGCGTCGAAGATCAAGGGCTGCAAGATGTTTGTTACGAATGTCTTGTATCACGACGCGCTGAACCACAAGACGGATGAGGTTATGAAGCAGCTTTTTGCGTTGAGGGATGATACTATTGATTAAAGGACAAGTGTTGTGGGGTTATACTGGATTGGGTCCGTGCGGTACCTGCTCACGGCGCCTGCTTTGGGCCTCTGGAAACACACTTAACCGAAATGATATCCTTCCATGACGCGTTACATTTAAATCCTGCATCTTTCATAGCTCTCCAAGGTCATTTCCAGATTTGGATCTCTTGATCCTTGGCACAGGAACGGAAAACAGCTTAGGAAGATGAATGAATGAGCGGGACCGATCACTCACGCGATCTTCCCTGACTCCAAGCTTTTTGGATTGGATCATAACGTGTCTACAAGCACTCATTACGCGACTAAACCAAAATGCCCCCTTTTGACTTCACCCACACGCTCGCTGATATTGTTACTAGGGGTCAGGTCCAGCCCGAGTGATGGGTTTATTCATACGAATGGTACATGCAATGCTGATACAAAAGGAATATCCGGCCGCTGGCGGAATATCTGATATGTTTTGGTCCAAGCATTTATTTAACGCCTCCCCCCACCCCCACTCCCCCTCCTTCTATCATTATTGTGATAAGAGGAAGGTTCTTGTCGGCATACCTTCGTACGAGCATTCGAGCAGTCAGCGAGATATCACTCTCATCGTTTCGGGCCGCTTCTCGGTACATATTACTTCGACCACTTCCGGCGACTCGTTGGGGCTGCACCTGAAGACGACGTTCCTCTTCTCCGGTCTCCACAGTTCCAAGCTCCGGATGGTATCGTAGGCCTCGTGGCGATCGTGTTGATATGCCAGTATTTCTCCTCTGCATTCTTTGATCTCGAGATCGCTGCAATCGCGTTCTACGTATGCCATGTTTCCTTTGACGCAAATTTCAGAGGAAAGCATGGGAGGCTGATGGCTTGGTGGCTTTTCCACGTCGAGGTCCCGCTCTACGTTCTCGATCTCCTTGATCTCTGTCAGTTCGCCTGGCTTGTATGTGAAGCTGATTGTTTTGTTTGTTGTGGTGTTCAAATCCAACTTCTTGATGGCGTCGAAGGCGTTGAGCAAGTAGGCCTTCTGCCCTCCGACGCGGTCTTTTACGGTCAAGTAGCTGAGATCTGGAGCAAAGTATGTCACTACACCCCTCTCCCGGCTGCTGCGGGGCATCTGGCTGTCTTTGAGCGGTGGTTTGCTGGGATGGTAGAGTCGGCTACGGCGACGATGGAAGAGCGACATGAACGGAGCGATCAGACTTGGGCGGCTTTATGCTGAAAGGGAAGATGTGGTGCTAGCAGTTGTGCTGGCGGAAAAAAATAACCTATCTAGGACTGGATGCCGAGTGGGGCTTTTTGGGAATTGGTCCGGTTTGAATTCGCGATTATGGAGAGAAACAGACCACCGTCTCGCTCATATTTATATTCTCTCGCTCGATTCTCTGAAGCAAGACACACGCGCGCTTGCTTGGAAGAGGCGAGACAAGCCCCTCTCCCATTGTTTCGAAGAAGTGTAAGTTGCTTCACACCGGGCTGGAGTTCCTCGCACCGTGCACTGTCTACTGGCCTCACCGTATGTGTCTACAGTATCATCCAGCTTTACCGATAGAGAAACGGTTTAGCGTCGAGGGGTCACCTGCGGACAAAGGAAGTGAAGCGGGCTTCTTTCTTGCACTGCAATTGATTGGCCTGTATGGCGGTTGGTAGCGGGATCGGCGACGTTTTGTTTCGTCTCGAAACGTGAGTATGTATGGCTGAGTCACCATTCCACTAGGCGAGACCTGCTGGCCAATCATTGTTGGAGCGACTTTGAGCTCGGAGGGTTGCATGTTTGGATCAAGGGCGTGATACGTTTCGTGGAACGGTATGACGAGGATTTCACACTTCGAGGCGGAATTTCCGGGTGGCTGAGGTGGATGGGAGGATGTGTTTCAGGTGCGGCTTTGGGGCGATTAGGTAAGCAGCACGGGCCTCTACGATCGCTGTGGAGTTTGCTTACGTGATGTGGTGAGGGAGGGGTGTGGATGGGAAGGATCAAGGTCCTGAAATGATGAGTCTAAGGATCGGCTAGTGTCGAGCTACACTTTGCTTCCATTACACTTGTCAGAGGCCATAGACGCAAAAAAAGTGGACTGTCCCCAAGTCCCGCATGCTGGGTACCGATTCGCCAAGCTCAGACCTCATCACTCGTTACCCCTCCTAGATATTCCCGTCACAGCAATGACAAGATATCCCTTGGCAACAGCAAGACACACTCCGACACCCGCAGCAACACCGCCCCACACTCCCCGCTCACTCCTCCGGTCGAGTGCAAGATCCTGCCGCTCCTTCGGACTGTGCGGGCGCGTCTGCCGCCGAAGCCCAATCCACCTCCACCGCCTCCGTCGCTCGACCGGGCTCCCGCGTGAACTTGATGGGCCACTCGTTCGACTCCTGTCGTTTCCGCAAGAACCGCTTCTTTTCGACAATTTCCTGTGCAATCTCGCAGGTAACAAGCTCGCCTCCATCGGAGGGTTCGATGTACAGACTCCCGGTGACTGTGCCGTAGCACTGCACTTTTCCCAGAAACCATTGCTGGTTATCCTTGTCGGTTTTGGTGTCGCTCGTGGGGGGTTGTTCCTGTGGGATGGAAGGGTCAGCTGGGGGAACGAGATGGAGAGTGGACCGGTGCAGGAGGTGAGTGGCGGCTTACTTACCTTTGAGAAGGGACCTGTGCCGAAAAAGGGGCTGTTGTTGGAGGGCATCTTTGCTTGTTGGGAAATTAATTGCTTGGAATTTTGAGATTTCTGAGATCCTTGCTTGGACTTTGGGTAGTGGATTGAGTAATTGCAGTCTTAGCTGATATTACTTGAAGCTGGAAGAAAGGATAGAAGAATATGGGAGGTAGAAGGCTATTGATGTGCAGTGAAGCCCATGCTGGAGAGACTACACTAGTGCGGTGTTTGCTACCGTTGCAGTCAAATAACACTTCGGTAGAACACGAACGCAGACCATTGATTGGCCGATTCCAACACTACCTTTTTGTTATTCCATCGCCCAATCCACCGGGCGGGACCTGTCAGCCAATTAATTCGGCCGTATGGGAAGGAGAGGGTTGGCCTCTCAGATATGCTGATTCGAGATACCGCACGAGGTGGCGACTTAGCGGACCTGAGCATGTGGGTGGTATGTTGGAGGACGAGAAGCTGGGAGTCAAGTCGGTGTGGGGCGGTAGATGCGAAACCGTGGTGGGAGTCTTGAGGTGAAATCTCCTTGTGTCGAGGTATGGGCTGGCTTGATCGGATTTTGATGTGATACGTCTCACGGCAGTTTGAGCGTGTTAAGGCTCTGTGCTGCCTGAGACGCCGAGAGTAGGAAGTAGTCGGGTGGGGAGCATCAGCATCAGCTCTTAGGCAGACCAGATGTTTGGGTGCTGACATCTCTCCTGTCCGCTGAGTGCTTCTACAGTCGCTGCCTCGAGAGGGTGAGGGTGTGTTGTGACGCTCATCGGAAAAGCCCGAGGGAAGGGAAAGGGCATGAAGATAGATCCTTGAGAGCAAGACGCCGTTCCGATAACTATATCCAATCATCTTTTACCTGCTGAGCGCTGTCTTCCAATCTGATTTTATTCGGAATCTTTGGAAATATGGCGAGGCAACATTTGCTGGTGAAGTAATGAGACATATAATTAGGGAAGTCGCATTTTCCCTCTCTTACAAGTCTGAGGTGCCTCCCTTGTTGGGTAGGCGGCATGGACTTCTACGGTCATTCTGGATTGTGCTGAAATGGTTTGGTGAGGAAGGGTATGGATGGAAGTTTTGAGTTTATGGTGAGTTTAACTACTTTTCGCCTCGGTGGCTGCTTGCTATCGCCACCAGCCCAGCCCATCTTCAATTCATGGATCCCCTTAATTGACCGTTCAGAGAGTGTTTTTGTTTTTTTTCGTCAAGACATGAACAATTCGACCAGACCGCACATTATTGCTCCTCGAGACTCTTGAGATGAAAAAGAAAGACTCCGTCCAGCATTCTCCCGCCGCGTTCTGGCCACTTCTCAGATCTCTCGAAAGGCCAAGGTCCACCTCTTAACGTGCTTCTATCTTCTTCACCTCCTCAGGGTGATCAGGATGGTCCAACTGGAACTTGATCTTCTTGTTTCGATCGACTGTCAACTCCAAATGCACCGTTTCAAAGGCGGTTTCCTTTTTGTAAGTCTTTCCTGTCTCGTCGTCTCGGACCCACATCCAGCGATAATGCGGATGGACTTCTGTCACTGTTCCTTCGTACCATTGATTGGGGTTGATCATTGTGGTCGCTCGTGGTCGTTATGGGTATGGGTATGGGTATGGGTCTTTGTCTGGAAGCGTGTCTGGATGATGACTTGGTTAGATGGGGTGATGATGAGAGGGAGAAAGGGAACCGGTTGGATTACGTACGAAAACAACGGGTAATATTGGATCTGCTGGTGAGAGGGTCGAAAGAAAGGGCGAGTGCTTGGATATTGGATGGGGGCACTGGATAGTAGCTTGGACTCGTAGATGCTCAAAGTGAAAAAGATGGAGATATCGATGGCGATCTCGGCTAAAGAGTTTGGATGTTGTGTGTCCAAGTTGAGGATAAAGAAGAGCGTATGACGGCTTTATATACAGCAGATCCTGGAGCTGGAGCAGCGTTGTGAACGAGGCGGTACCTTTTTCGCCCTCTCCGAGAATGGACAAGTACGTCTCAGCTGTTGATCTGCTGTCTTTGAGCTGCTTTCTCTTCACTTTGGTTGGGCAGGCGATGTAGTCTGCCGTATCAGATGTGGATCAATGAAAGTGGCACCAGCGTGCAATTAGGGACCCGGGACAACGGTCGCGTTGGAGCTGCATTCGCAAAGAGGCAGTTTTTGAGGCATGATCTAACAGTGCTCGAATGATACCGCGATCCAGGAGCAAGAGGATAGACTTGGGCAGTGCGATTATTCGGGACTTTGTTGAAGTGTCTGCATGTCTGAGATGATGGGGCTAGGGGATGGTGAGACGGCAGCAGTGGTCCTCAACATGACAGCAAATCACTACCTCACTTTTGCTCCTGGGTGTCACGTACTTGAGGAGAGAGTCCTGTGGGCGGTTGGCATCTTAGTGAGTGCAGGCAGAGTTGTCCTTGTAGGCTACATCGCCGCATAAGGTAGCGACCCGAGGATCTGGGTAGTGGAAAGGCTTAAGGCCCACAGAACTTGCCCGAATGTTCATTGGTTAACCAGACGTTGGCCTGAGGCGGACGTGCCACGTTGGAGACATGATCTGCCTTGATGTACCATGATACGTACCAGAGCCTTACAAGCATGGACAGCACCTTCGAGCCCGAGACAGTGGAAGGTGTTGAGAATACTCATACGCAGCATGAGTAGGTTGAAGGAGCCCAAGGCGAATTTTGGAGGGCGAGCATCAGTTCTGCCCGTTGGATCTTCATGCGGTCGGCAGCCCAGAGGTTGAGCTGGCGGGTGTGTTCCGGTGCTTGCTCGAAAATCCCAGAGATCATTCAGGAATGGTCATGCCGCTCTGGCGAAAGTGAGAACTGCCTTCTAAGTAAACCTCATTGGGAATCTTGGCAGGTTTGGCGGGGCTTTACTTGTCAAAGAGAGGTTTGACAGCTACCTGATTAGGCAGGCCGTTGCTTTGTCGTCCGTGAATAAGCCGGGGGCGATCCTTTCGTCTGCCACTTCTTTTTTTCCCTTCTTCATATAGCCCCATTTACACAGAGGAGATACACCGCTTCTCAAGGCCAAGCACAAAGCTTCATAGTAGTCTATCTAGAACTACTCTATCAATGTTAAGGCTGGAAAGGATCGAAGAAGGGGACGAGGGAGAAGAGGGTAAAGAGGGAGATGCGGGAGAAGTATCAGAATTGGTATCGCACAAGGTCAATGAAGATGTCACGCTCTCCCAACCAGAGCTCTGCGTCATATACAGTTGCCTCCATTGGGCGTTGGATCTAACGACCATTCCCATCAATGATGCCGAGCTCAAGCAGATCATTGGCCATGCCTTGCTCGAACTCGACAATGACAAATATCTCCGCCTAGACCTAGAAGACGTGATCATGCGTCTCCGCGACGAAAGAGACGACCTCACAAAACTTGTGAAGGTTCCCGCCGAGAGCCTTAAGAGTAACTGGTTGAAGTGGATCCCGCAGCTGCAGAAAAAATCCTCTCGCATGTTGAACAAGGATGAAAAGTCAGTATCATCACAATATTCTGTGACTGTATTTGATTGAAATCGCAGCTAGGTTGGCTAAACAGCGAAATGATGAGTTAGCCGCTCAGCAAGCCTCTCGGGCAGCCGCCGGCACGATGCGTCCTAACCAAAGACGCCGAATTCAGGATCCGGAGAATGGGATGTACCCTTCGATTTCTGCAGTGTTGGCAGAGTCATCCAGCGGTAGTCAAGGTGTTCAGGGTCAAGGCGGTGTGGGTCAAGGCAGAGGCGGATAGGACCCAACCTGAGAGCTTTGAGATTGATTAGGAAGGCGCGGTGACGATAGGATGGACTGCTAGACGGGATGCAGATGACTTGATGGACTAGTGATGAAGACAAAATCTTATGTTGGGTGGGCTTGCAATCCCTCATGATGCTCCATGCATTTTGTACCTGGGAGCAAAGGGAGAGGCGTTCGAGTCGTTAGATAAGCAAACAGTACTTATATTCCACATACACTTCGCCTCGAATGTGAGCTGTAGCAGAATGGGAGCTGCCGCAGTTCTTCACACTTTTGTATGGTTGTGCTTGGTCTTGGTAGCGAAAGACACCGATGAATCCCATTTTTTTAAGCTGTAGATTGTTTTTTCTCCTCCTTCAATTTAGTTGTCTGCTGCTCGGGATAGCTGGCGTGCGCCACGCTCTGAAAGTTGTTACTGTAGATCCGGCAAGCGCGTCCCATCGCCCGCCCATCTTCTGATCGAATAATGCATGCCTAATGTAGGGGATGTGGAACACAGCTTCCTGCTGCGTGGTACGACCCAAGCTGAAATATATGAAGGCGGACAGCAACGCGAGATCCATGGCTTAAAAGGAGGAATCATATTGCCATGTATTTCTATCGAGATGGGAAGAAGCATGACCAGGCAGTGTAGATTTTGTTGGGAAGCAGCGGCGTTAGCGGCGTAGTATTATCATTTGAGTCGATGAGTATGTCCTTTTCGACATCTCGAAGACTCTCATCCATAACTTGTATCATTTTTCTCCTGAACATGCCGTCTTGACTTAGGTGCGATTGTATTTCTGTTTGGGACGAGCTGTAGGTAATGGAGAATTGAAGCGTCTTGAGAAACTTGCGATTTATCTTGATTTGGGTTCAGGTTCGTAGGGGCGACATGATTCTTTTCTGGAGCAACTTCCTGCAGAATGTAGAGCATCCCAGGATTTGGGTTTCTGACTGGGTGTTTGCCAGTCTGTCCTCGATCCCCAGTACAGGAAGACAAGGTGTGAAAAGTGTAGAGGAGGAAAGATTTCAGCTATACGCGTTAGTATCCAGCCGGTCTAAAAAACTGAATGAACAAAAGTATGAGCAGTCAGATGTCAAGCGGAGATATCGCCAGACTTCGAAGGCAACGAGCTCGCATACCGCCGATCAGGGTAATCTGTTCTCTTGGGCATCTTCAAACAGAGTTGACTAAATGGTAGAAGTCGGCAGCGTTGTCGAAGACATCTCTGCGGAGTGCTCAGTATGTTGTACATGAAGCAGAACGTGAGCTCTCGGCTGCGGCATCCTCATCTCGATAAATAACGGTACCACGACGGCGACTCCTTCTCAGCCTCATAGCTTGAATTTTCTGGAATAACTGTTGATTCCATAGTGGGAGATCCTCTGCTGTGGGTTCTGCCTTGGTGTACATATCTGATGGCTTCTCCTCGGCATTGTCGCTCTGGGAAGTTGAAGGTGGACTTCCACTAAGTAAATATCCACCTCGCTCAAGAGACACACCATAGAGGGAATTCTTTTCATCTCTTGTAGCTTCAATCTTTCCGGAGTCTGATTCCCGAAGCTGTTCACTTTCCTCTTGTATGATCTGCCAAGTGCGTTCCTTTCCCTTGTGCTGGGCCGGAGTCTCTTCAGAGGAGTCAGTATCCCCTAAAGGAGTCTCCTTTTCGGGGATATAATGAGTTGACGTCTTAGGGAAAAAGGGCATTGAAGGGACAGAAGGTGCTTGTAAGGGAAATTCAGTTGACCCATCTGCATGGGTGCAGTCGTCTGCAGAGACATCAGCTGGCTTTCCACCTGCTTCATAGACAAGAACGTCTTTTGTAAGGTTTGGTCCACCATAGTCATCGTTCGCGCCTCCATAAAAAATGATGCTAGAACCAAGTACTGTTTTCGACCTCGTGACTTCGAGCTTTGGTCGTGACAGTTCGTGCTTTCCTTCTGGGGGCGGCTCTCTCTTGGTACCAGGGGTATAAATTGGGGCGGACTCTGGAATCTCAAATTGAGGATGTCTGTTGGGAATATAGTGGGTGGGAGCCGTTGGACGTCTGACCTCAGAAGCGGGGAGGATAGGTTCCTGTGTGGCAGTATGCCGAGAAGAAGTTAGGTTGCTCCACCAGATCGCAATCTCCTTGTTAACCCGTTCGTCCTCTTCATCAAGAGGCACAACCTGGGAAGCGTGATCATGCCCATACGTAAAGGATTCAGAAGATGCGTTTACAGGTCGATCAGGGCTCGAGATAGGAGTCTCTACCAGACTTGTCGAACGCTGGCGTAGGAGCCCGTTTGATAGGCAGGCTTGAGTAAGTGCCACTTGTTCGAGTGTCTCTGCAAATCTCTTTGATTTGACTTTCCGCCTGGCTGACGCTCGACTTTCCTTAGTCCGCTTTGATCTGTCAAAGGCCTTTGAAATTGGACGGCGAAAGCGAAAACGAATGTATTTGTCATGAAAAGATTCGGGTCGTTCACTATGTTGACCGTAGGATGAGGGAGTATTGGATGCAGGGTAGCCTTGGTCGAACTGAAGAGGCAGGGAACGTGTAGTCAATTTCTTTGACGAGTCAGGAACCCGATAGTCGAAGTCGAAGGCATTCGACGTTACAGTGTTGGAATATGATCTATGTGGCCAGGAGTATGAAGCATGCATCGATCGTTTTGCAGGTGGCAATGGAATTTGAGATTCTTCGTCCTCACTAGCATCGCAAGTTCGCTTCCGAGATGAGGTGGAATCAGCTCGGACCCGAATCCGGTTCCGCCAGAGCTCTTCTTCTCTCTCGATCTTGTCGAAGTCTGGAGTCGGGAGCCTGGAAATGGGCGGTCCTCGACTCTTATCCGAAAGTTTTGGCCGACGTGCCCACTTGTGCCTCGGAGGGATTGTGTCTTGAGCATCCCCGCCATATCTTTTCTTCCAAAGAGCTCGTTTCGAGGGCTCAGAGTCCTCGAGAACTTTACAAAGACGACTCGTCAACAACTCAACGAAGTTTGGTGCCCAGAAGTTCTCAAAGAACGTATTAGGCGATGAAGGTCTACTTGGAAGGTTGTGCAGGTGATCATCTGCATCACAGCCACAAATACAAGCCATAAGGTACTCTCGATGCGAGCGATGATTTGGAAGTTGTATGAAAGTAAGGAGATGAAGGGAGGATGATGAAGGGAGGATGATGAAGGGAGGATGGAGTCAACTCGGGTGCACAGGAATGATGTGTGTACCCTATAGGTCGTCAAAGTCTAGTAAGCCTGCCGGGAAAATTACTATGTACACACTCTCTTTTCAAGTATTGACCTCGGCTAGGCATCCATTTATTGATGGTCCTGTTCTTGAGCTATGTGAGAAGAAAGCATGTCGACTCTATCAATTGAGCGCAATGATAGGACATGAAACACCTAAATCAGCCCAATGAAATCCACCGCGCCTGCAAACAGGATCCTTCATGTGCTTCCGCATGCTTACGCAGTTCCTAACGACAAATGAATGAAATCACAAGCTTGTGAGCCCCCTCCAACCTGCGACCAGCACTCATCACAAATGTACGAAATTCGATATGAGGCAAATACTGAAGCGCCGAGGCAAGACAAGACACATCGGAATCATCGGCTCATCTCTTCATATCGTGCTCTCTCCTCTGGTTCTCGTCAGTGGTCATACGATGCCACTCAGACTGTAGGCAGACCCCCGGTGCGCTTCTGTTTCGAAGATCCTTCAGAGGGATACTGTTGCTGTTTGTGCCTATCGAAATCCACTCCATGCGCTATGGCGGATCTCGGAGTCGAGCTGCCATTCCCTGGTCGAGCTGAATTTTCAAGAAGCTTCATCGCGTCTATGGCACTGGGCCGCGAATTTGAGTTGCACGCAAGCATATTTATTATGAGCCTTGTGATCTCGAGTGGAGCACCAAGATGAGTACGCAATTCCTCTTCCATCACATCCAAGTCTACTTCCTCAGCTTCATCGCCCCACCACATGGGCTCCTTGCAAAAGATTTGGTATGCACTCAATCCAAAAGCGAACAGGTCAACATTCTTGTCGTATTTCAGACCCGGGATCCCACTATTTCTCGCCATCTCCCACATCTCTGGTGCGTGATATGGCAATGTTCCAGTGTAGAGTTCGTTGGAACTGCTACCTATTTTGGCACATCCAAAATCGAAGACTCGACCTTGGATGGGATGATTCGAGACAATCGCCAAGTTGCCCGGTTTGATGTCTCTGTGCATAACACCCTTTGAATGGATAAATTCAATACCTTCTAGACATTGGCGGAATAGGCCGACACATAGTTTGTTGTGGGCGGTCCCATCAAGTCCTCGCTCCTCACAAAGGGGAATCCGTGTCGCCATTGCCAATGGACTGTAAACGAGGTAGACTTCATCAAAGGCGCCGGTCCGAAATGATACGCTTCGGCGGTCTCCGTCGGGAGACATTTTGTCGACCATTTGACAGAGGCAGGGCTAACAACGTTAACACAGACACAGATCATAGAGGTCGGAGGGGGCGGAGGAATCCTACATGAAAGCCGAGAAAGTCTGCCATCCGTATTTCTTGCTCGATTAGATGGGCGTTGTCCTCATCACGGATGATTCTTTTGATTGCAACCACGCGCCCGGTCTTTATGTGCTCCCCCGCGAAGACTGTCGATGAGCCCCCATGGCCGACCGGGTTCTTAATGACATAGTCTTTGTGGATGTAATCAGACTCGGCTGGTGTAGACAGAAGATTTACAGGGCCGCCATTGGCATTTAAGCCGTGTGTCAGCTGGTAGTCCATCAGTCGGCCTCGATGAACCTCGTCATTGGCACCATCAAGCTCGAGTTTGTAAGTCAGATTCCCTAAAGTGATATGTGTAACAATCGAACAGATAACGGTCGATTCGCGGACTTCCTTGCCGTCAACAACAGCAAGGCCCTCATTGGCAAGTTGAAGCATCAGTGTTCCCGACGAGTGATTGTGAAACAGTGAAGCATGGCGACCGAAGATACCGTCACGAGATTTCTTTTCGGTCAAAACGAAATCAGGACTTTCATCGCCTGGTCCAAATTTTCCACCCCCAAGAACCCACCCAAAACGAGGATCTCTAGGGGGGAGATTAAAGTTGAGCCGATAATGGCCCCGCCAAATCCGTCGTTTCTGCATTTGGGGTCCTGAGCCACCTTCACTTTCGCTTTCGCTCCCGAAGTACTCAAGATCGGCCTTCAACGGGTATACTGCCATGTACTTGCGGGCGTGTGGATTCCAGTTTGTACTAGCCTTCAATTTTGACGCGACATGATCAAAGGCTATGGTGGCGCATCTGTTGCTTGGGTACAACAGTGCAAATTGCGTAGGAGGGTTGGAAGGGAGAGTCGACATGCTAAAGACTGCGTGGGCTGACAATCCTTTGTAAGAGTGACTTGTGGGGTTGGGATGTTCGAAAGTGTGTATCAGATTTCTCCAGCTTCCAAGTAGGGGAGAGGGGATAATCTGGCCAAGGTCCTTGATACGCGTCAGTCTTGTACAATGGAAAACACTGACTCGACAGCTATGATGAGACGCATACCTGTGTGGAGCAGTCAAAGGCGTGAATCTGAGTAAGTACGCCAGGTGCTACCTGAGGGATAGGTGTGTACAATTGCAAGAATTTGTCAACAGGCCGAAGATAGAGGCCGGTTTTGGGTGGTAAGATGATTTCTTATGGGAGTAAAAGGTCTTGAGGAAAGTTGGTCTTGAAGCTAGTATCGTGTAACAAGCTGAGTGAAAATCTATGTTGGATGGCGAGACTGCTGTTCAGCAGGATGAAAACTTTGAAGATGAAAAAGATGACAATAGAGACGTTTTATCTTGCAGACTGAGAGGCTAAAAGCAGGACATCATTACCAGAGGTAGGGCAGAATGCTGGCAAGGCGGGGCACTTTCTCCTTACCACATGATCAAAAGTGCGGTTTTCGACTCGTGATCTCCAACTCAGAGTGCATGATGTACGATTACTGGCCAATTCGGTCCTTGCAAATCAACTGCGTCTCCATGCAACGATGAGTTGGAGATCTCAACAGCTTGGGACACGCTGATAGGATCCAGATTCCGGTGACAACGAATGAGTGGCTATGGGAATGGGGCATTGAAGACAAGGGAGAATGTGAGCCAATGCAGTTCGACATCACGAGCTTCGGAATGTCATATCTGCCATAGAAAGGAAGGCAACCAATCGTAAGACTTTGGCGAAGGTGTATAGGAGCATGTCACGGTCGGCATTGCAAGAAATTGTTCTTAAGTACGCACTTTGGCGAAGACGGGAGTCGTAAACCAAGTTCCCTCGTTTTGATCACGCCCAAGCAACAATCTTTCGAAAGAATGGGGCCATAATCCACCCTAAGATCCTAGAATGTAGCGATGGATAAAAAACCTCACTAGAGAGGAACTGGAAACCTACCTGCCGCAAGGCCTTGGGATAGACCTCATAGGTGTTAGAATCCGTCTTCGGTAGCAAATGAACGACCGTCGGCCGTGAGGACTTGGTACATGAGGATAGGTGCCTCTCGGCACCAATCATGAGGGGAAAGAGTCCGGAACGGACACTTCATAGATCATGATCCGGTGGTTGGTTGGGTGCCCGTCACGGGACACTCTTGCTTACCCTAGAATCGCTATGGTACCCCTAAAGTGACGTGATCGTGCAGCGTTTCTGAGCCTTGAAATCTCCTACGATCAACCAACGTATGCATACAGTTTATACAAGTGACCGTCTATCATAGCTTGGCCTTCTGCCCCTTTCCATCTTCTTCCTGAGCCTTAATCTTGAGTAGCCTCCGTAGAATCTTCCCACTAGCGCTCTTAGGGACCTCGTCCACGAATCTCACACCACCTCGGAGTCTCTTGTGACTCGCGACTCTGGCTTGAAGCCATTGCATAATATCATGTGCAGTTTTCGGACTTCCTTCTACTCCAGGCTTTGGTACAATGTATGCTCTTGGAAGTTCCGTAGCTTGGTCTCTATTATATATGCCGATAACAGCGACGTCGTTCACTGCCGGATGGCTGATCAATAGCCCCTCCAATTCTGCGGGCGGCACTTGAAAGCCTTTGTACTTGATGAGTTCCTTCACGCGATCTGTAATGTAGAAATTGCCGTCCTTATCCTGATGGCCCACGTCTCCAGTCTTGAAGTATCCATCTTCTGTCAATGCGTTCTTGGTTCCTTCTGCATTGTTGTGGTAGCCTTTGAAGACGTTGGGGCCCTTGATCCAAAGCTCGCCGGTTTCGCCAATCGGAAGCTCCGTTTCTTCGGGTGACATGTATTTGGCGGTTTGATTGGGTAGGAGAGTACCCACAGAGCCAATGGTCTTGTCCCAGAGCTCCCACGGCTTCACCAATTGTAAGCCCTGAATGTACGAAAGATGAGTGTTGGGCGCTTGCTTACCTGAGTATGCGTGGTTGGGCTTGTCTCGCTGAGACCATATCCTTGTTTAATAGGCACTTTAAGTCTCTTGTATACTGCTTCGACTAGCTCTTGGGTCAATGGTGCGGCTCCGCTGTTGAGCATGCGGAGGCTGCTGAGATCATATTTGTCGACTGCCGGGTGCTTTCCGAGCAACAAAACTACGGGTGGAACAACGTATGCAAAAGTAATCTTATGGTTTTGAATAATGGCACAAAATTTCTCGATATCGAACTTTGGCATCACGACTAGGGTGACGCCGGTGTAGAGACTCTGACATGTTAAGCAGTTCAAGCCTGAGTAGCGTCAGAATGAGCCGTTTCTGTATGCGTATACAATACCTACCATAGATATGGAAGAAAGGTAAGAATGCTAATATACTGTCGCCATTCCCGGCAGTGCCCCCATGCCAGGACAAGTTACCGCCCTCTCCCGCTTTCAGCATCAGTATATTTGAAATGATGTTCTCGTGGCACAACATGACCCCCTTTGGATGGCCCGTCGTACCTGAAGAATACACTAGGAATGCGAGGTCATTTTTCGGGTGGGCTTTTGTCCTTCGATATCTGCTCGTTCCCGCCAAGTTCCTTATGGACGAGAAGTGCTTGAACCTCATAGATTCGTCCTTCTCGTCGCCCATGAGGATAACCCTGTCTTCTGATATGCCAGTCTGCATTGCAGCTTTCACCGCGACCTCGAGGAAGGGCTTCTGTGTTACGAGTGCTTTGGCACCTGAGTCTTTCAATTGGAATGCAAGCTCTTCTGCTGTGTAGCCAGGATTTGCAGGCGACACTATTCCCCCTGCCCAATGGACCCCCGATGTTATTGCTGGCGTGTCGATACAGTTGGGCGTGAAGAGAGCGATGACATCCCCCTTCCGCCATTCCCATACGGATTTGAGTCCTGTGCCAAAGTCAATGGCTGTGCTTTTGACCTGGGCGTAGGAGTAGGCTCTGCCGGTGTCGGCGTCTTTGTAAATAACTAGTAGTAGGTTAGCAAGAGATTGCAAATGCGTGCGACAATCGGACGAGGTCACTCTTGTTGTCAGGGTACGGTCTGTCATTGCGCTCAAAAAGAAAGCCCCATAGGTCAGTATTTGGGATGTCGAGTTTTTGATAGAGAGACTCTGTAGGCATGTCGATTTAGGCTTGTATTGGTGAGAGTAAGGAGTCGCGACACAATTGAGAGACTATGACCTCTGTGATGAAGCATGAATGGGAATTTCGAGGAGAAAAGGAGAAGTAGAGAAGGAAGAGGCAGAAAAGTGAGCAACGACGACGACGGGGCGGGGTGAAATTCCGGGGTTGCTGCACCGAAGGTATCCTCGGCATCTCCGGGAAATTTGAATCGGCAAATTTTACAATTGGCCAGCAACATCTGCCGTTTCCTCAATCATCACAATTCACGTCTAAGATCGGGCTTTCCTTTCTCCAGTCAGTCAATCAATCACTCACTCACTCACTATATCCTCCTTTTAGCTGCCCATTGTGTTCTTGTGCCTGCGGCGACATGTCCGCCTTCCGACTTCCCACTCTCCGCCATGCCTTTGGAAACACAACCTCGCCCTACCTCAGAGGTGTACAGAGAAGGCATGCTCAAGTACACGATGTGCGCTTTCTAGTAACGCACCGGCAGCCTGACAAGATCATTGAAGAGAAATACAAAGACAAGCTGCATCGAAAGGCAAAGGAGTACGTTTGCAGTCGATATCTTCATCCTGGTTCTGCATCTAACAAGTTGCTCAGGCAAGGTCTCAAAGATGTCGACGAATTGAAAGCCGCCTATCAAGACAAAATTCAGAGCCAACGTAGACAAGCACTTGCACCCAATCCTTTCAACGCATCTACACCGTCAGGCTTCCCTGCGCCCCCGCCGCCCCCTCAAGTCCCTGAACAGTCGACAACAATCTCATCCTCCACCACATCCTCCTCCCAGAGTCCTCCCTCCCACAAGCCCTCAAATCCACCCGGCATAAAACTTCTCTCGTCCTATATCGACATTCCCAAAACGCTTGAGCTTCCCCAGAAAGAGATAGAATATATATGGCGTCTTCGTCACGCCACTGATCCTCAGTCACTTTGCGCTGTCATTCCCCAGTCCACCTATGACCGCATCGAGGCGACTGCGAGGCGACATCCGCAATTCATACTCCCAATTCCAAGAGAAGAAAAAGGTGCAGAGATACATTTCCTGCAGTGGACCTTTCCGTCTCCCACTACTACCACGGTCCTGTTCACCCATCTGGCAGAGTTCAAATTGAGAGGAGAGTACGCTCAACCTCACACAACAGTCACACATCACCTCGATCTTGCCGACACTAAAGGTTTGGTATTACTTCATGGAAATGTAGTGGCTGGGAGAGGCATTACCGTGGATGAAGGCAAATGGTTACTGATGTGTCTACAAAAATTCTATGGAGCTGAGCAAAGAGTAGAAAGAAAGAAATTACTTGAGCAATTTAGTCAAGGTGATGGTGGTTTCAAAGTGGAGGAATTACTCGAAGAAGCCGAGAAGATTGTCTGAGGGGCCTGAGCTTCCTACCACAGCAATAGTGGAGCTCAAACAACCACACTTGGCCCCGTAGACGGCGTTCTTCGAGTGCGGCTACTTCATATTCATCTACACGTTGCTTCCGCTCTTGAATGCTTTCAGAGCTTCATGTCTCCAAAGAAAGTCTGTGGAAAGCTGTGGGACTCCAGAAATGGAGAAACCTCGTTGCGGGTGTCACTCAGCCGACGAAGATGGCATTGTTGCCACAGCTGGTTGCAACGTCGTGAGTACACGTGATATCAAAAGGTGTATGGGTCATGGTAAAAGGCGACCACCAGACCATTTATTCACTTGGAACGAGAACGGAAGCGTGAGCTGGGCAGTATGTTGTGGCTTAGGGAGCTCGGAGCCGCATCGTGAATACCTGGTCCCGCTGAATCTTTTTGACAGAAGGAAGATATCTTGTTGGCAAGGAAGGGATTTGGATATTCGACTAGTGTAAGGTAGGTAGGACACCTCCTTCCCTAAAAACGGACTCATGGTCATGCCAAAATCTCGCGCCAGAGGGCGGCAAAATCTCATACATCGCTTAAATAACCTTGCGTTCCGAAGAATTTTACGGATATAAGCACAGAATACGCGTGCCATTGCCATGCAACAAGCAGCATAGCCCTTTTGCGCTTGTGCCACCTTTGCGCATCCAATTTCTTCTCCAAGCCGCTTCATAGCCGCGAAAAGAGTCAGTAACGAAGTTGTTCTACCATGAGATCCATCTCTACAATCTTCCAAAACACCTTCAAGTACGGTTTGTGGCGGCGTTAGCTAGCGACACTCATTCATTTTCCTAGCATAATTACATCGTACTCTATCAAAGATGAGCGGCTTCTTCCGAAACATTCCAGGCGTTGGCAACCCGGCCGATGTAGGATACACATTACAATCTTATCCACGGTTGATTCAGCCTGAAACTCCCGATTTCTCACGTTGTGTCCCAGAATATGGACGAGAGTTGACCAAGCGAGACTGCAAAGAAGCAGTGAAGAATATGCCGTGGGCTCGGCAGAACGCCGAGGTCGACTGGGCGGTGAACTTTTTTGCACAGGAGTGGCACCTACCAATGTCGATTGGCTGGACAGTCCCAAAAGGCGAACCCGGTGCAGGAACACCTGGCATGCAAACTCAATCCAATTTCTTGCAAGCCACCTGAACTAATTGCTCTCAGGTAACTGTGTCATTTCCGTTGAAGTCGCCGGTCCGCAAGCTTTTTATGATGTATCGACTAGCAACGCACCCTTTACCATCAGGGCTTCTCCCTTTCAGCTTCGCGGCTTAGCCGCTTACGTTGTCAATGACTGCGTTCAACGGGGAGGGAACGTGGGCGGTTTTGCTACAAACAAAATTTCAAATCTGGCTCGTTACCTTCAAGATCCGAATACAGACTTGAGCGCCCCTTTTCGTAAGGCTTTCCAGAAAGAAATGCGCAGAAAAAGCACCAGAAACTGACATTGTACGCGATGTCACAGCAATATCTGCCCACTTCCTGACTGTCTCCGTAAGAGCAACGGCTTTCAAAGACCCACAACCAGGCAACACACATCCTTCAATCGCCGTATTGATTGCGGAGTACCTGAGTGGAGTTATGAACGGCGCTCAAAAATCCGTCAGAGCGAAGCTTGGCGAAACTATACACCGCATGGTAGTCGTCGCCCAGAAGATGACACCCGGCGGTAAAACGCCCTGGTGGCAGCAAATTCCAGAGTCCGCCGATGAAATGACCTACGAATGTGATGCGAAACTAGGTGCGCCCGCAGCGGTGGACTGCGCAAAGGTCGAATACGCAGAATTGGGCCCGAGTGACGAAACATTTTCGGTAGGAGCAGGAGTAGTGAAGTTCCTCTCATCGGGTCAGTGTTTGAGAAATTAATTTTCTTGAGAAAGAAAGGGGCAATTCTGAACGACTTTTGATAGGTACATGTCAAGTAGCTATAACGGCAGCAACGGCTATCACGCTGAACTGGCGCCAAATACGCACAGCATTGGATACACTTTTCAACATCTGCGTCAACCCTCCCTTCAACACAGGTATCGGAGGCAGGGCTTACTTCGGGCCTCAACCTGCGGTTAGCCGTCGATCTCGCTGGTGGAAGCGACAGGATGATAACGATCTCTCTGGTAAGTACAAACCGTGTCCCTGGATTTCACGGAATATATGGACTGAGCAGCGACAGGATTGAATGCTCTACCGCCCGGAGCTAACATGACAGTATCATCGATGTCTTCGCGGCCGCCCGAACGAATGCTCGGCATGAACTCTACTCTGGCCGAGAATTCTACGATGCTTGTGAATGCTACGTATGCTATGCCAGCCCTTTGACATATAAGACCTTCAATCGCATCGTACAACCGTATCCAATGGCAACTGCGCACCCTTATTGAATATAAGAGCGACCTCTTACGCATCAACAGCGGTGCACTGGATTAGCTGCTCTTCGTGATCCACCCATCAAGGTTTTAGTACCGAATGATTATGGCACTGTTGGCTGTTTCTTCCTCTAGCTAGCTTCGAATGCCGATACATCTAGCACTTACCAGTCCTGCAAAGAGCCCACTGAGCGCCATGGGCTGGGTTTTGCCTGTGTCAAGAGTAGCCACACACACGATTATGCTCAGAGTCAGGAAGAATATCGTGCATTGTGTCACGGAAAGAGTTCCTACCAACGCAGCTGCCGCTAGAAGAGGTAATTTCCTCATCGTTCTTCGCGCCTGCATTCTCCAGCACAGCTGCTATACTTAGCCTGAAACACTCAGCCGCCGGTACCTGGCGCTCAGTATCTGGACCTCGCATCATTAGCGCGCAAGATTACACGTTTTCCCGACCTGCGCCCCACTCTTAGACTGTTAGTCACAATGTCTCATCTTCCGTCTTTGACCGTCTGGCTCCGTTTCGATGATTTTGCAATAAGCTATTGCGTATTTGCATAACGTCGTCTTGATCATGTTGGCCACTTTCGGGCTTTACTGTACATTGGAGTTGCAAGTACAATTTTTCTCAGACTGGTGAAGGAAACGCGCGGTTTCTCAAGTCTTTTTCTTTTGTTAGCGCGTTGTACCTCGTACCAATTCTCCTTATCTCATACCTAAGATTATTGTGATGCCCTTAGATTGTTAGCCGGCCATTTCTGTACAGGCGAATCACGTAAGCATATTTTCGTGCTGAATCTTTGATTCTTGGCGATCTACTCCGTAAGCTATTAAAGACTCTAGTTTCCCTTCGACAACGACGGATAGCCGATATTATTGTTGTACACTTTGCATTTGATGGGTGATATTTTAAACGTGTGATAAATCTGGTAAATACATGATTGGCCAGAACCCTGATGTACGCAACAAAGCTCACCAAAGATCAAAGTTATCCCCCAAGTATGTCTGCAAACCACAAGTGGGAAGCCAGATCCTCGGTATCTATAGCTGACGAACATATCACGCTCGTCAACCGTCCCACCAACACGATCACCGACCCCTCCCATCACCCGTCAAACCTTCCAAACCATCACCTTCTCCCCTCCATCCCCCTTCCCTCCCCCCTCACCCCTCACCCCTCTCCATCCCACCCCCCAACCACCCCAAACGTAAAGATCATCCTCACCCCCGCCGTCACGTCCACCACCTCCCCCTCCACGAACCCCAGCAGGCCCCTCGCCGCCATCCCCAGCAGCCTCATCACCACCGCCTTCACCGCCAGCATGTGCAGCTGCTCCGTCACGTCGCGCAACTCGAGCTGCAGCGCGCCGACCCGCAGCACCAGGTCCTGCGCGTCGAGCAGGTCGAAGTTGACCAGCACGAGCGCGATGGCGTCGCAGAAGCGCTCCAGGGCCTGGAAGGCCTGGCGGAGGATTTCGGGCGAGGCGAGGATGGGGTGGAGGGCGTCCAGGCGGATGGCGTAGGGGCCCGTGACCGAAGGGAGGGGGCGGGTTTGGTTGGTGGTGGGGGGGATGAGCTGGGTGGAGAATGGTTGCGTGGAGGGGTGGAGGGGGCGTTTGTCTTGTTCTTTTTCTTCTGGCTCTCTGTCCTTCCTTTCGGCGCGGACGTGCTTGAATCTGGTGGCGATGGGGTTCGGGTGAGGAGGCGGTTCGAGTGCGAGGCAGAGTGTTGTCAAGGGGATGAGGAAGAAGAGCAGCAGGGATAGCTGTGATGCTGGTTTCGATACCCAAAGAAGGCGCATGGGAATGGGGCGTGTTTTGTGGCAGCGAACTTGAACATAAGCAAAAGGACTTACGTCCGTACGTACCGTAACGAATGTTCTGCAATTTCCCAAGAGCTAGCTCTTGATGGGGAGATCGTGGCGTGCGTGATAGAAAAGCGTGGGGCCTGAAAGCGCGTAGCGGCTTTCCCTGCCGGCTTGCATTGATTTTGTGCTGATTTGGGGGTAAGTTACAGGGGAGGAGGGAGGTGAGGGGGTGCGGCTGTATCCTGAAACGATGTGGTGCCGATGCGGTTGGAGGCCAGCCATTGGTGCGCGCGCTACATGAGGAAGTGGATGGGGGCTGGATGGTGGTGTGGACGCTTCAATGGCGGCTGATACCGGAGTACGTAAAGTAGATTACTATTTGATAGGGTTACTCGGTAAATAAGAATGTGTGAAGAATCGTAAAGTGCGTCTGCTCCAGAAGCTTTTTATTACGAGGGGTGTCCGGGGATTGGTGCTTCGGAAGAATGTACAATAGGGGTTTGTCTCACGGTCACATTGTAAAATGTGCTTTGCGATAGTTGCGTGATCTTTGCGCTCGCTTTGATGGTACTTCATGTCTTGATACTCACCAGATGGTAAATTTGCATCGGATGGGAAACATGATTAGATTTCCGAGACATTTAGCTAGAAGTCCTAGAATGCGAAATGGAGTCAAGTATAGCAAAACATTAAGTATCGCGGAAGAAAAGCGCAAACTGGTTAGCAAAACAACAAACACTAGCTACCCTGGAGGACCTTTAACGCCTAGGTATCTTTCCCCTAGAGCCTCGGCTCTGCGCTCGGCTCTGCACTTGGCTCTGCAGCATTCGGTTGACAGTTGATTTTTTTTTCATCATCATCATCATCATCATCATCATCATTATCGTCGTCGTCGTCGCCAAAAATGTCGCGCCGAGGCTTGGCGGGCGCCGCCTTCGCATAGCAAGCTGTCTCCGGGTCCCCCGTCGGCATGTCGTCTCCCTCCACCTCCTTGTCGAGCGAGTTGATGCCGTCCTTGGAAACGTGCTTGGTATCATCCAGCTCACTCATCTTGAACTTGCCGTAATCGTTCCATGCGAACGCCTTGAGGGCTTTGTTGATGAATTTGGAGGCGCAGGGTTCTTTGCCGCAGTCGCCGCACTGGGCCACCAGGTTCTTGATGCCCCAGTAGAGGCCCGGGAAGTCGTTTCCCACCTTGCCTGTGCCGATCCAGCTAGTGTCGACGTAGAAGCCGCCCAGGTTGAGATAGGCGTTGACTCCCGTTTTCAAGTCCATGGTGAAGCCGTAGGCGTTCTTGATCGCTTTGTCTTTCTTGGCTGTGGGCTCGACGCACTTATTGGTGACGTCTGTTTGGACTACATGTCAGCCTCGCAGTATGAGATGGTGTCTGGATCGTTTCGTCTGAGGAGTTGCTAGAGAGGGCAGAAGGGACGACTTACTTTCGTATTCCGATAACTTGAGATCAACCCTGACCACGTCAAGCTTCGCACCAACTCCAATCCCGATGCTACCCTGTGGGAGCCCAATGTTGAGCCCAGTTTTCGGTCCGACCGCGATGTTGAAGTGGATTTCCGTGGACTTGACGGACAGGTCCGCTTCCAACACCTCGATGACGGGGTCGAAGTTGGTGGTGTGGATAGGACTCTTACTATCGCCGTTCAATATATCAACCTCGAATTCGGATCCGACGGGAACCGTCGCCTCGAATCCTGGCAGAGTCCTACACCATTAGCTAAGATGCAACTAGAGTGTCGTGCGGATGGACAGGCTCACATGTTGATTTTCGTCCCGATGCCAAAGTCCATCCAAACAGCTATGTTGACGTCCATGGGCCAGATCGAGTAGCCCCAAGTCTTCATAAGGTTAACAAGCATTCAGACTACAGAGGTTCTGGACTCACACTGCTGGAAATCGCGGAGCCGGCCTTCCAGTCGCCCACCTGCTTCGGACCCTCCGCCTTTGCACGGCCATTTTTATCCTCCTTAGCGGTTCCCGGTTCCCACGTGAGACCTCCCGCATTAACTGCAGGCGAACAGCCCGCGAAGCCTGGAGGACTAGTACCGTATAGGTTCACGTTGCAGAACAAGTCCGCGCCCACGGGCGAAATAATCTGGAGTTGTTTCCGAATTTTGATTTCCTCTGTCACGGTGTATTTGACGTAGGCACGCTTGACGTAGTCCTTGAAAAATTGTTTCATGTCATCGTCACCACTGTCATCATCGCCGTCGTCCCGGCGGCTGTGGCGAAGTTCGTTGTCTTTGTCGTCGTCGTCGTCATCACCATCATCGTCAGACCCACCAAAATCATTGAATTCGATGCGAAACTCCTGGTCAGCCCCACCGGTGGTCTTACATTCTATACAATACAGCTCGAACAGTGTAGGGACCCCGGTGTTTTCTGTTAACTCGCTGATACGATGTTAGTATGTTCCTTAAAAGTCCGCCAGAAAGGAAGGGTCTGATTCGCTTACTCTGGAGGCCAGTACTTCTTGCGGGGTTCCTTCTCGCCACTATTGAAATCGATGTGGTTGTCTGAGGCTTCGACACTAATGTTTGTAGGAAGGTGTGACATTAAACACTTCTTTGGGTCTTTCATACATTTCACAACTTCATCAAGTCCTGGTACGTCATCTGGTCCTGGCACGTCATCCTGTACACTCTCCGTTCTACGCGTCAGTATGAGATCTCGAGGTGCTCTGCCAATGGTCATCTCGGTGGGCGCAGGAAAGTGCCGGTCTCCGAAACGCAAGGGTTTGCCAGTGACTCGGATGGTCTGTGAGGCATCGTCGAATGCAAAGGACAATGACCTATGGACCCGTCAGCTTTTGACTCTAAGGGAGTAAAAAAACTCAGGGGATGAAGTTTACTTGAAGGAAGATCGATCCTCTTCCGGAGCGAAGCAAGAAGGGTGGTGACCCATGAAGACGAGACTTTTCTCCCCTGCCCATCTCTCACGAGCGGCAAGGTAGAGCCCATGGTTCAAGGGGAAACTCAGCAGTGTGGTTTCGTTGTCCGCAGAGGGCGTACAGAGCCTCTCTTGGGGTCGCAGGTAGTTCTCGAACTTCTCAAAGTTCACGTACTTCCGCTTCGAAGTTTGGTGCAATGTTTTGATGACGTATTTCGGATCGTCTAGCATTGAATGAACACGGGATTTATTAGAAACGTGTTGTATAAAGGTGTGATAGAATTCTCATCAGTCTCACCGCCGAGCGTGTAGAAATACTCTTCATCCGTGGGATCGAAGAGGGAATTGTTGCTCGGAAAGGATCTGGACAGCAACGCTTCCTTCGGTCGAGGTCGAAGTGCAATCTGTCCTCCGTCGACCACATAAGGTTGGGATGTCAAGGTCAGTAAGACGAAGAGACAGATGATGAACTTCATTTTTCGAATTTGCCTCTGCGAGTCACCTACGAGAAGATATAGAAGACAGAATCTCTCATTTCCAAAGCAAGTTGGGTTTTCATACCTTTTGTATCCTCCTTGTGTGATCGGAGGTGTTTAATTCGTATCAGGTTTGATTTTAATGGCGCTGGTGCAATGGTGTAGCGCCCTCTTATTTTCTCTTTGGTCCACGATAACGCAATCTGCAACGAAGCTTCATTTCGGAGGCATGGTGAAGGGCTTTGGCGGAGAGTAGGTAGCCTTTTGCCTGTTCGGCGTACAGCAGAGTTCAGTGGATCAGGTGGCTCTCTTGGCATTGGTGGACCAACGCCACTATCACGAAAGATGGGAAAATTATCACGACAAAGTGCTTTCTGATATTGGATCAGAGACAAGACAGAGAATGTTAATAAGTGCGGTGGGTTAATATGGGCAAAGTGGGCGGAGACGAGTGCGATGGCGCATTCCAAATTGATAGGGGCTTGGTTTTCGGCCACTGATAGGCTGTGGGCGAATACTGAGTTTTGGTTCTGGATGTGGTGGTGGTGTTGTCTTTGTGGGAGGTATGAGAAGAGGATCGGGAGATTTTGTACTGATTCTGTAGTGAGAGGTGTGGATGATGAGAGAAGAACCAAGGACGATGTTTATAGAATAAGATCGCTCGTTTTCTCAACCTTTTTTTTATATATATTTAGTAATAATAGGGATTTGATTATATACGGCCACAGACTGTTGAAAACTCGGCTTCCCGTCCGCTCAGCCAAAGATAAGCCTCAGATCGGCTAATTAGTAGTTGGGTCGGTGACGACCAGCGAATACTAGCTGCTGTATGTTTTTGCTTTTTTGATCTTTCGATCTATTTCGTTATCCCGTTAGAAAGTGACTTTTGCTGCAAATGGGGCGTTGAAAGTTATGTCAGGGCTTGGTGAATGGTGGAGAATGGGTAAAGTTTGTTACCGATCTCAAGCTGATGTCCGCTCCGTCAGAACGGGTTTAATGCGGCTGCTGTTGGTATGCCTCAAAAGACAATAATCGAATGGGATGATGGAGAGATGGACCAGAGTTGTTTGTCGCTAACTTACCTCAGCTAGCAAGGGGGCGCATGGAATTAAGCGAATATCGAGGTTGGGAGATAGCTCCGTTGCTTGTGGTTCTGCAGTCAGCGGGGCGCAGCAGTGGTGATAGTTGATGCATAAAGAATCTAGTTAGGACCCCATCAGCGTCTCATGGACAACGAGTGGCTAGCTACTTGAATACAATCGCGAATAACAATGCTGGAATATGCATGGAAAGTACTAGGCAACCAGGCATATGCATGAAGTGCATGGAAGGCAGTCTAATTGATTGTAACGTTTGATACTCCAGAAGCGTCAACCTATCATCCACTGCGGTCGCGCACACGTCTCCCTGATACCCTCAATTTTTTGGGCCATGTACTCGTACCTCCTCAAAGCTCACCGGGGCGCTCTAGAGACTACTGCTAGTTTACAGTCGCATTCAAGTCTGTGTCAGCCATGACCGCGAGAATCCCAATGATCGAGAGCACCATATAAACCTCACGAATCAGAGGTGAAACAATTCTCCTTGACGACAAATCGGGTGTGATTCCGTAATTATCTGTTGGTGGAACCGCATCCGGCTGCGTGAACACGTAAAGGACCCGGTCGATGTTTGCTAGTCCAGACTCTGTGCTTAGGCGAGTGCTTCTTTGAGCCCACAACAATGTGTGGCAGTCAGTGTCCTTAGGAGAACCATGAAACACGCTATCGTAGCCTAGGTGTTTACGAACTGGGTCTAGAAGGGAAGTAATGAAGGTAGTGGGGCGAACTTGGATACCTTGAACGTTGCGATATTGATAAATTACCACTGGCTAGGGATGAGGACGAAAATCGAGTAATGTCGGCGAGAAAGGGATTCTACACCTCTGGAAAGCAGCGTGTCATTCAAAAGCTAACAGTATATTTACGAACTGTTCGGTAGTGCGGCACGTTGACAGTGTTTCTCACCTAAAACACAAGCCTAAGAGAGAACAAATAAGGACAGAATTGAACTATGCAACTGAGAAAGACATGCGTAAGAAGCAAATGCAGGAGGCAGAAAGCTAGCTGGCGCACTGATTGCCCAAAGGCCCCACGATACAGACTTCAAATGAAATCCCAACCAGAAGCGGTGGTCTCTTGATTCCTATTGACATCGAAGTAGCAAGATGTAATAAACTATTCTAGATATGTTCATAGTCGTTAAGATGTCTTCTCCTATCGTATCTCCTGTTTCGGTGATAGACGTCAACCCTCTACTTGATTTCCAAACCAGCAGAGATTCTTCCAACATCCTATGGCGCTGCAGACTAATACGGGCGTTCCATCTTCGCTCTCAGAGAGTCCAGGCATCAAAAAAAAAGACTTCCTCTGGCCATCTGGCCTGGAGATTGCTACCCACTCGCCAAGCAGGACCGGGGGTTTCTGCGTCAAGGATCCCAGACGGTGAGCCGCCCGAGGGCCAGTCGATGGAGTTTCCCATCATTTTCCAGCCGTTGAGCGCGACATCCATGGTGAGGATATCCTATACTTGCTGCGTTTACCAAGGCTAATGCTGAGCGGGTAAGTAGTCGACAGGAAAGGATGCTGAGCGTTCCACTCTTTGGGCTACGATACTCTCCACTCGTTATCATCAATTTATTCTTCTTTTTTCTGCTATTCACATGCGCTCTCTGAGCTCAAAATGTCTAGCGTGGTATGCTTCCCCACCGCCGACTACCTGGGTTCCTCTCATGTCTTCCTCTTTGCTCTACTTCCTCTGCTAGGCACTGTTTATCTCTTGATCCGCTCGCAGGCGTCGACCTCCCCCTCCTTTTGTAAAGTATTGCAGGCGATGAGGTCCGTTTGCCCACCTGACGTACATGTTAGGATACTTGGACGCTTGCGTCGATGCGTCCATTAATTTGCGATTGAGTATGGTCTTGTGGTACTTACTTGGATAATGAATCCATTGAGCTTAGTGTAATCGTTCTTCTAGGGTCTTCCCATTTTTCTATCACCTCAAGTTGACGCAGCTCTTCTTGACAGCGTCGATGTTGTTGTCGCTGGAGTGAAGATGTGAGACTGACTGCTTTCATCATTATCATGACCCAGCAGAAGTAGCGTTCAGTGCTTCTTTGAGCAACTACCCTCCAACAAAAAGATCACTGCAGGAGGAGACATGGCGGAGAAAGAATATCTATGTTTTACGACGGGGATCACCAAAAAAAACTGTAGCTTCAGCTATTCAATGCGTTTGGAAAAGTTTTTGTATTGAGCCGCCTTGGTATTATGTAGATGCAGGCATACATCAGTCGTCTTGCTCAATGGCTACCCCCCTTCCTGCCACAACCAGCCTATTTCAGTTACTCCAGCCTCCCCTCTCGATCCATTCGATATCAGAGCTTTGTTCCACCACTGGGATTGGATGGAGGGTTCATTCTGCATCTGACTAGAATAGGTTGAGCAGCCATAAAGTTTTAGTCCATGTATTCTGGCGACTTACGACACCTCATCAACGGTGAGGATTGAATTGTTCTGGATGGTGTCAGCTTTCGAGAGGCTCCTGTAGAGAGACCTTGAGTGGACTCACACTGTATTGACTAAGGGTCCTCTGGGTACAGGAGGACAGGCATAGCCGCTTGAACAGCGACTTAGACAAGCTTTAACCATGAAAGATTACTCTGCTTACACTCTGCCCGACATTGGGCAATGACGCACTTTCTGATGCTTGCAGCCGCATGCGAAGGTTGTGGTCGTGTACCAGCACATGGTTGACTGAAAAGAGGTCAGTTGGTTGCAAAACAGCCATCAGAGACGTACCGATTGAGAATGACTGAACTATTCGAGATTATGGCGATCTCTGATCTTTGAGGATGATAATTGACTGATGTTAATGTAATTGAAGACGAGACGTTGAAGGCTGGGAATGGCTCTTATATATCCTCTACAGCTTCTGTCCGATGGAACATTCAAGGGAAAAAAATTGCTCTCAACCGTGCTAGAAAGCCCACTCAGATAACGGGGCACCTGTGTTTTGCCATCGAGTCAGGCAGTCAAGCGACAAGCCTTCAGGGTATCCAATAACGTATTCTTACGTGGCTTTTGTTGTTCCACTGCATGAAGAGATGCCACCCAGGCGACTCTCGTGGGTGAGACCTGGCAGGCAGCGCTCAGCCTATAGGCCAGAGAAAGCACACTTATGAGACCCCAAGAGTGAGCTGGAACGCAAGGATTTGCTGGGCCTTTGGGCAGTAGATCGTAGAAACATCAAGAAGGCAGGAGAGATGCTCGTACCCGCTTGTGCTGCATTTGAATCTTTTTTTCACCTCACTATCTCAGACTTCAAGACAGTCTCCATGCTTAACGTAGTCTGCACGTATCAGCGCGAACGGGGCAAGCATACGTCCCTAGATATGTCCCTAGAATGACCTTATTGTCTCGAATCAGAGTCTCGCCAAGAATTTCATGTGAGACACGTTTTCTCGATGCCTGTGCCAGCTTGAATTATTGATCGACGTACAACACAATCAATGTGGTAGACTATAGATCGCCTGGTTCCTGAAATGGCAGCAAGTACGGCTTGATCCAGAATCTGCTATGCAGAGCTACCAGCTAGTGATCCTACGGCATTATCCACTAAGCTTAGGACCAGGCAGAGGCGCCTAGGCTAATGCTGCATGGTTGCATCTATGAGTAGTAAGAGACGAGGCAGCGACGCACAGCCGTGCAAGGATCGTAATTTATAGGTGAGTCCATTTTAAAAGCGGCAAGTGTCTCAGAAAAGCTGGAGTGCAGGCGGACTTATACTTGCATATCAGATGCTGCATGTGTGAGAGCCCGAGTGACTGTGAGAGCCTTATGTTGTAATAGAGGCTTGCTTTGTTTCCACGGCATGTTGCATAGGTAGCCTTGGGGGGGGGGGGGGGGGGGGGGGGGGGGGGGGGNGGGGGGGGGCGGCAGGGGCATGCGTACGTTAGGCGTAACATGTACAAGCCTCGAAAGAAGGCAGTCAATCTTTTTAAATATTTGATTGGATGGACCCGAATAGGATTTTGGCACCTGCCCGAAGAAAGCGTTGGACTAGATCGCTCGCCGTGAAGGAAGATTGGGAAGGCGTGATAGGAGGTAGGAAGGAAAGAAACGGGTGGGCTGCGAATGCCAAGTATTCAGGCCATCATTCTAACCTAAGCCCGAGAAGCCTTACATAAAGCACCGACAGCTGTAGACTGCTTCATCGAAAATATGGATAACATTAGGAGCCTTTGAAAATGCTTCTGATTATCGAGTAAGTATCTGTTTACGATAAGCAGGTTCCAGTCCACTTGCGACGGTGACTCCAGAGTGTACCTGCAAGTTGATTCTCAAACAGCCACGTTTCGTGTCTGTGCACGCCCTAACGTAGTCGCTTTTCCAGATACCGATAAAGCGCTGTCATTTACCGTACCCTGGTACGATTCTATTTTCGATCAATTCAACTCAATAACAGGGTGCTTTCAGAGTACTAATAGCTCTCGACCAGTAGAAGGCTGTTGCCAGTTGAGAAACAGAAGTATCCTTGAAAAAACCTCTTCTCGCGTTGAGTGTTCAGATAGAAATTGATCGGAAGAAGCTCCGTTGATCCGGGATCATTTTGGACGGTGCGCAAGAGTGCATGCAGCTGTTCTAATCACGCACCTATCATACATTAGACGCAAGTTGCGCGTGAAAGGTATAGTTGAGCCCCCACATCCAGCCATCTTCTTAAGAAGAACCAAGTGCTGGGAAGGGGAATCTTCGTTTTGAAGTATTCATCGATCCAATTGGCAAAAACAAAATTCCCCAAATGTCCCACAAATCCACGAGAATGCATTTGCCGCGACATCTGAGCTTTCTGCTGCTGAACACCTTCTTTTGCTACGTCGCATCATTGTCAGTTTCGGAGCCACTCACTCTCACCTCCAACATCACCCAATCTCCAAACGCCCAACCGAGCTGCACCGGCTTCAAAATCTTCAAACTTCGACCCCTCTACCGTGACTGCGACCGCGCCATCAGCGCCTTATCATCCAGCCTTATTCCCGGCAATTTCCACACCGGACGCCCTGGGGACGACTGGGAGCTTCCAGACACCTACATCGCAGGCACGTGTGAGATAGACCTGCGACTCGCACCGCTTTCGCTGCCGGAACCCAGCTCCTGGATGGAGGTCAAGGCGGCCGTGACGAAGTTGAATGATGATTGCAGGGTTAAATCGACTCTGGGGGATGTCACGGGTGGTCGTTTCACGGCTGGGCCACATGATCGGATCTTTATTCAGCTGCTGAGGATTAACCCCGGGGTGGAGGAGGTGGCGGGCGGGTGATTGGGGTGGATGGTGCATAGTATGTCGCAGGTACATGCTAAAGGTCCAGATATGGGACGAATGGGAAGCCTTTCCTTCATCGCCGATAGTCTTTTCTATTTTTAGCAACTATGATCGTTAGATTTGAGAATGATGAAGTGTCGGATTCGGCGTCAGTATGCTCATTGAAAAGTCGATGGCCGCGACTCGAATTTTAGATAGGACGGAATGATTCCCACGAATGAACCAATGGACAGTACGTTCATGTAAAAAGGTCGAGGACATAGATGTGGCGAGCAAACCATAATATGTTAAAGACATTTTGCCACTTTCTTACGTCCAGATCAAATGCTCTAAAGTTTGCTTCTTTCTGCGTTCTGCGTTCTTCTTTCTCCTTATATCATTCATAGTAGGAATCACCAACAAATCGGTCACGGTCGTGGGCAAAAATTAAACACAAATTCCTGCATGGCGTAGCGGACATGGCCCGCAACGACTCGCCGCCCACAGCCTACACAATCCACACAACTTCTAGCCGTGGCCCTTGCAGTAATCGCGAAGAAAGAAGCAGGCTCCTTAGAGTGGCCCACATGAGTAACTTTCCACCCTGATTGCCAAGATTTTAGTATTCTTGGCTTCCACTTTGGCTTCCACAGCGAGTAAGCTGCTCATACCCACACCGAAAGTTTGGGAACCTCTCGTACACCGTTGCCTAAGGGACGCAAGAGTCACCCAGGGAGGTAACTCTCATGATGAGGCGTGAACCATCTGGTCTTGTGAGCTTGGGTAAAAGGGCTCTTGTCAACTGCGGCAGGTATCTGGCGTTAAATTGATCAGGGAGTCGTGCTCTTCTGCTGCACGCTTCTCCAAGGCTGGATTTTGAGGCTGCCGCCGACGTTGTTGACGAGCACTGTGAGATTCAGGCCGTGGATGCTTCCACAATCGCATCAATCTGCGGATTTGTGGCCGTGGAGCCATCAAATACGGCTGTCTGAAACCGGACATATAGTACAACTAGACAATGAAGCCGTAAAGCGGAGAGAAGTAGACTCTCAACCTCCCGAACTTGTTATTAGAACGTCAAAATTTGCGGGGTATTCGATGTCTAGGTGAGGATAAGGTAAAATACCGTAACACAACACCACGCGACATTTAGGCAAGTCGCTACTTCCCCTCGTTCCAAAGATGCAAAAGGAGATGCGGAACAACAACTCCGTAACTTTCTCATCCATGACGCTTAACCGCCTCAACGTAGCTTTCGCACAGACCTTTAATTAACCCTTTACAAAGTCTCGTTGACTGTTTCCTCTGCAACTCTTTCTTTTATCATCTCCACATCAGCTTCATCGACTAGACCTACATCACCTTTCCTCTGCCACCTCGCCAATTGTAGGCCTGATATCCTTTCGAGTGCTGCACGATGGGGTACAAAATGGTCATGTTCGTTGACGGCGGCTGTAGAGGCAATGGTTACCCTGGAGCCTTTGGTGCTTGCGCGTGCTTCGTCAGGAAGAGATGGGGGCGGTCTGAAACCTTCACACAACGTCTACCAGCTTACGATTACCCACTACCTACAAATCAACGGGCAGAGCTCTCTGCCATCGTTCTCGCTCTCGAAGAAGCCATCAACCAGCGAGGACAGCTCGACACTTACCCTTATATGTACGTCACCATACATACAGACTCCAAGTATGCACATGGCTGCATGACCGACTGGTACCGCAAGTGGCAGCGCAATGGCTTCATCAACGCTCTGGGGAATGAGGTTGCGAACCGTGACTTGATCGAGAGGGCGTTGGAGCTCGAAAGTGAGATTCTGGATCATGGCAAAGTTTTCTGGGAGTGGATACCAAGGTCTGATAACACGGCGGCTGACGAAGCGGTCAACGAGGTGCTGGATGAGATGGAAGACGGTTATTAGTTGGTCTCCTGGACGGGCAATGCTTTGTGTCTCGTCGACATGCTCAGTGAAAGAGAGGTCGTGCATTTGCTTTCCCCAAAATTCTTCATGGCGTGTGGTATTTGCTTCCAGTCATTCAACGACTGTCAAGGGTAACGAAGATAAATGCTAGAACTGGCGACAAGGATCGCAAAAATGAAGTCCAATCATAATTAGCTGCAGGTAACCGAGCCACACCGACTCTTTGAAAATCAAACATACCCACCGTGTGACTCTTATATGCACGGACCCCAAGCGTGCACGAATGTAAGCTCTTCAGAAAGGGGTGATGTTAGAATCAACCAATCAATGGCCTGTATTACTACGTATCAATTTAACTACGAGTGTTTTTGACTGTAGTAGCAAACATCACACTAGTGTAGTCTTCAGCATGGGCTTCACTGCACATAAATAGCCGTCTCTCTCTTACATTCTACCCAGTCCTTTAGCTTTTACATAGAATTAATCCTATATGTACAAGAAACCACTCAGACCACTAATAACCCTTCATCATTTCTGGGACTTTCCGCTTGTTCTTTTTGTCTGTCATCACTTCCGATCAGCCCGTAAGACCCTTGATACGTAGGTGTCAAGCCTATCCTTGCTCTACGCTATCGGCAAGAAAGGGTAAGAACCAGCCGTGACAGCTTCGAAGCAGTATCCTGCTAAGTATCTGTAATCTTTAGGTCACACGGCTGGACGATCCCATTACCCCCCCGTACTTTTCAATTGACAGATCTCCTACTATGGAGTCCACTCAGAACGCCTGCGCCAAATGCCACAAGACTCAAACAGAAACATCCCTCAAACGCTGCGCCAAATGTCATAACCAGTGGTACTGCAGCCGCGACTGCCAGAAAGCGGATTGGAAGGCCCACAAGGCATTCTGCTCTTCTTCGCAGCAGAGCAATGCGCAGCAGAAACCCCAAGCCACAACCAACTTCGACGCCATGCCAAAAGTGGCCGGCGACTTCTTCAAGGGTATCTGTCCAGACAACTACCTCCACCAGTTCCCCGAGGAAATGGCTTTCTGCCAGCTCGTGGACTGCTACCGCATGCGCGTTGAGGACGACTACAACTTCGCCGGCGACACTCGCGGACTCTACAACGGAGACGACCCGCTGGTCGACTTTCAGGGGTTCTTGGACTTGGCGGAGACGAGGAGTGGGATTCTGCCCAGCTGGTGGTCGGATGGGAAGAGGAAGGATTGCGAGAAGAGGGCGGTGGGGACGGCGCAATGGAGCGATCTCAACGCCGCGGTGGAAAAGCAGGATGTCGTTGAACACTACGGGGATCGTTACATGCCGATGAAGTTGAGGCTGTTGGCTGAGAAAATCTACGGCAAGAAGATACAGGGAACGTGATCGGGGTAGAGCGCTAGGTATTTGGTTCAGTTCAGGTGGTCAGATCTACAGGATACTGCGTTGGTCGAGCAGTCCTCGTCAGCAATACTTACCTGTCTGGCCGAACTTGTCAATTCCATTATCTCTGTATCGAAGAAAGCAGCTATTTGCCCGGCTAGATCTGTACTTACATTGTCGCTCCGTCATTGGTAAGCGGACTTAATGGATGCCTCCGTCTTGTCTGCGTACCAAGGGCATCTACGTGTGCTGGGTCTTTCTTCTTGCATGGCAAAAACTAACCTTTACCGAGCCCATCAGATCCAGTTGCTCTTAGCCTCGCGATCAAATGAGCTTGATGGGGCTACTCAGTGCAGCAGTCGGGCTCCAGAATACACGAAGCATGGTACACTGTCAATCGGAACGCAAGAAAGGAACTCGTTGCGTGGGAGATGTTGAGTTTCCTTGTTCACTAACGAATAACACGAGCCCAGCTCGATGCTTTACCATACACTTATTACTTCAAATGGCTTCCCCCTCATCACTAATAATACGCAAACACGCTCCGGATAGGAGTAGTCATCACTTGACAGAACCCAGCGTCACCGGGAACTTTCGTGACGTTCACGATGAAGGACGTCTTCTCGCACCCTTCGTCTGAAAAGTACCCAATCTTATGTATAGCAAAGAAGTGACTACCCCAACTCCCCCCTGTGACTCGAGGTTAGCATTGTCGTTAAGAGACTGCCACGCACACTCTAGGATGTGGTTGAGGAATCTGGGTTGGGGCTTTCTCGGAACATGTATGAAGAGTCTTGTTGTGAAGTGGGGCTGAGTATTCTACCTACCGATCCTTGACGCCGTTGGGTCCAAATCGTAGCACCCACCGATGCCAAGTTCGGGGCGATTGCCGATGTGGTTGATGCACTCCGTGTCGCCGTCGGCGAAGCTGCCGACCCAGCCTTTGCTTTCGCGTTTCTCGAGGCTTTCGTTGGTGCTGGGGAGGGCTAGGGATGCGATGCTCAGGGCGAGGAGGAGGACTGTCTTGGTAAGCATTCTTGGAGATGTAAGGGAGGCCGAATTGGTATGGTACGGTGGATGATGTGAGGTTTGGATTATGTGAAGTTTGGACGATGTGAATTTTGGACGGTGTGTGATGATGGAAGAAACAGGAATATGTTCTTCTTGCAAGAGACATGATCTGCTTTTATATGTTTCTTGGCGGAAGCTGAGGTTGAGCATGACTCATTCGCATTCTGAGGCAGCGTGGTGTTTTGGATTACGAAACAGGTGAGCGTCCGTTGTATCATGTCGTTGAAACTCACGACCACAGCGATGATACCTCTTGTGCCTCGAATTTTGAGAATATCTGCGCTTCAACTGGATAGGTGGATCATCATCGTCATAAGTCTCGGCGTAGGAGGGTTGAGTGATTGCTCGTGAGAGCCACGGGGAGGGTTTCAAGGCGGGACAGTGAGGATTTTGGAAATATCCTGTTCATGCGAAACGATATCGGTACCAGGTTCAAATTGAGGAAATCAAGCGAGGCCTCTTCGTCTTTAGTCACATGCTACATGCCACAATTTCGCAATGGCTCCCATTGGTCATGGCCGGCCCTGTGGGTTTCAGCCTTGCTCAGCAACCCAAATGCGTCCAGACGTGCTACTTTTAACTGACATAACACATAATAATGGTCATCGCTGATTCACTTGATACCCGTCTTTACGATAACACCCATAATTGGGCACCGTAGCATGTTCCAGAGATTACGCAGCAGGTCGATATGCAGGTGGCCGTCGGGCAATTGTGCATGGCTGGTGCCAGGCTTACCTCCCCTTGGCTTCGCTTTAACCACGTGAGGTCTCCGATGGCTTTAAGTGTTTCGTGAAGAGCAGCTAGTGGATTTTGCCCCGAGTGTCTGGAGAGGCGCCCGCCACCTACAACTGCCAAATGGATTATTTGCCGCGATCACATGACTTGGATCTCGGCAACGTTGCGCAGCTTGAATTGGGGAGATCTGTCCGTCAAATCGGCATTAATGTCAAGCGCGTAGGACGCTGCTGGATTCGTGGTCACTCTTGTTCTGATGTTGTTGAAGATCTGTTACCCCTCCTACTAGACCTTTTATTACCGTTACCGAAGGCAGGATTCCATGGAGCACCTGTCTTTCGGGACTCACGCACACTGGCTGCTCTTGGTCTCCTTTCGTTTCTCCCAGATTTTAAGACGCCATGACATCTTCCAGGCCTGGCACCGACGATAAACCAGGTGAAGTCCCCCACGAGAATTGGCAGGGGCAACAAACGTGGGCTGAAACTGTTTTTTCATTACAGAAAAGGTATGCCTCTGATAGGAGCTCTGCTTGCTGACCACGCCAAACGTCAAATTCCATCCGCCGGACCATTTTTGCAGTATACCTCCGCCGCAGGTCGAGATATCCGGTACTATGACACCATCACTGCGGTACAATAGACCATTTGCTGAAGCTGCGTTGCGGCACTTATTATAATATGTATGTCGTGTCAGCGTGTTCGCTCGTTTATCTAGTACTTTCCATGCATATTCCATGATCCCATGATTGTCGTTCATAACGGCCCCACTAATCATCCATGTAGCCAGCCACTCCATGTCTCCATGAGCGGTAAGATAGCGGATGGGCTCCTAGCTAGATTTATCATGCATCATCCATCATCATTGCTGTGATCTGCTGAAATGTCATTGATCTCTAGATCAAGCAAGATCATATCAAGCTCATAAAGCCACTTTGGTGGGCGTTATTACCTCCGGATCTCAGATTATTACCCCCACTGCAAGGCAACCCATTATTCCTCCCTACTGTTCGAAGCCTACCTATAGCATTGAAGAAGACCAGAAGGATAGCCTTGTAGAAAGCGTTCAAGAAAACCAAATTGGTAGCCTTGTGGGAAGTGTAGCCTTCTATTCGGATCGGCGATGGGAATCATACATACGGACAAATTGGAGCTTTGCAAGTTCGTCCGATCGTTGCTGTTGGACCGATGGGCTGGTTTCTGCTGGTTGGGTGAGTTTGATATGTTGCCATACTGCAGACCTCGGTGCCTAAGTTCACGTGAAATAAAGGCTCGGTGTCTCTCGGTTGTTTGAATGTGCTGCTGATGCTGTCTTTCGAGGGAAGGGGAAGTGTTCACAAGAGATGGCTCCGTCTACCATTTCTAGCCTCGTCGGGTCTCTCTTCTTCTTCTCACACCGCTGATTGAGCACAGACGTGGGACAACCTTCATATCCCGCGCTATCTCTTACGCTTCTCTGATAGCGGCAGACGGTCTCGGGGAGATTGTCGGGTCTCGGGTAGAAAATGTGCTTGACTTGAGCAAGTAGTCCCATGCGTGAGGATCTGTGAGGATCGACGCTTCATTTGCTCGTAAGAAAGGATATGCGCGTAGAAGATAGAGCCGCAAGAACTTGAGAAGCGGTGAAAACAATTACGGCGTGGGCCGGGGCATAGAATTCCGGGCCGTTCCCTTTCATTAATATGACTTTGTGCCTTACTCTAGTCCTCTGCTCTAGTCACATCAAAATCCATTCTGCCGACCTTGACATGCTGTCGGGACTCGCGGCGCTGAGTGCTCAACTCTTATTGATTCACTTCGCACCGTCCACCTTCGCAACGCCTTTACAGCTTCATATACCGACACTAATCAACCCAGTCTTTTCAAATTTCACTCTTCCAATCAACAACAATTTTTACTCTTGCTTCGATCCCATACCAGATCGCCTTCCAACGACATATCGAGATTGCGAAACCGCCGCTATAGAAATGGACAAGGGAAGAGACATGCGATCTTACATCTTCGGTCGCGATAGCACTGCCACTTTCCAGCTTCCGAAGACCTATTACAGCGGCACATGCGTTCTGAATTTGGATATGGTCTACGACGATCAGATGGACAGGTTGTTCATCTTGGAGATCATGGAGGCGGCTTTTGCTCTCGCGCTTCGGTGTGCTACCGGCACAGAGTTCAATCGGGGCGGAGTTGCAATCGTGGGCTTGAAGAAGGTTCTGCACATTACAATAATCGGCACGGAACCAATATCACTACCAGCGCGGGAGGATGTGAGCGTACCTCAAAGGCATAGGGTTGAATGAGCGAAAGCAGCTATCGCAGAAATGTAACAAAAATTTTCTGTCCGGTTCACTATTGTGGGTGTCGGCTTCCGTGTGGAAAAACGGGTATCATGTATCTCTCACAACAAGCAACACGGATGAGTCTCCATATTATGCCATTTCGCATCGATCTCACTGGGCCTCCCTCATCAGGTGATGTTTCTTGAAGATCTTCGTTTAATCTCGCTTGGTCACGGTTCGTCTCTGTTTGTTGTTGTCGCGCGAGCATCCATTCCTTTGGTCGGATCACAATCGTCCCAGGAAAGGATATAGGCAAAGTCATCTCGCAAAGAGAAGCATCAAGTTGTCGCTGATTGCGATTGGTGAGTTGAGGTGGTTGTTGACATTCTTTGGCTAGCGGGCCGAAGCGCGCGTCCCACCTCCTCAGCCCCTTGATACTTTCTCGCCGCGTCTTTTCGTATATTCACAGTCCAGGCAAATAATAACATTGAATCTCATTCGCGATGAACGCGGTGTTTACCATTCCATGGACAACTCTCTTCTCGTAGTCAAGAAATTGGAGAAGTCTTGCAAGAAGTGTCAATGCTATAAGTTTGCTTGTCTGGCACACTGGTTGTTTCTCAATCTTCACCACACTCATTTAATCATAATTTCGATTGCCAGTCAAGCTATCTCTGTAGAAATTACCTTACACAGACCACACTCACTCTTAATAAGATATCCTCAATTCTCACGCGTACAATACTTCCCCTAACATGAAGTCCCGGACCGCGCTTGCCTTACTCGTGGCATTGTTGAACAAGGGCGTGACGCTTACGCTTGCCCAATATGTAACGACAGTCACCGTATCCATCAATACAGACCCTTTTTGTACCGGCATAGGAGCTTTTGGTAGTAGTGCTGGCGGTCCCGGCAGCGCCTCTGGCTCTGTACTTTCTGGCTATGGTACGATTGTCGGTGGAGCGGGTGTGTCTGGATTTGGTACCGGATCTGTGGGAATGAATGGGTCTGTTCGTGGTACCGGCTCTTCCACAAGTCTCAGGTCAGCCTACTCCTTCCTCATCTAATGCTAAGGAAAGAAGCATCCTGATTATTCTCTTAGTCCAACAGTCACACCTAGTGTCACTACTAATGGAAAATATGAATCTCTCGGTTACTACCCTATTCCAGCAGACGGTAATCTCTTAGACGGTCCTATCATCACCAACCCATTGATGACATTGGAGCTATGTGGCACCGATTGTCAAGGATATCGATACTTGGCGCTCGAGAACGGTAAAGGCATCAGATTTCTATATACGAAAGTACATCGCTAACAACCTCCAGGAGACGAATGCAACTGCGGCTTATCTGCCCCCAACGGCACATCATCTTCTTCTCCCCCATCTAAAAATAAAAGACAAGCCGCCAGCGGCGACTGCATCCCTTGTGGTGGCAACAGTACTGAATGCTGTGGCGCCCCTGGCGGCTACGCACTTGTCTACCACGTTACGCCGAATGTCCAGAGCTCATCAGTAGTCGTCTATAGTACAACCAACCCGGCAGGCTCCGTCACAGAAGCCTCCTCTACCTCCTACACTTACATCTCTTCGGTTCCAGTAGGCTACACCTCCACCGGCTCGAATGGATCTGTACTCAGTAGCTCCACCACCTCTACCGTTGCGGTCGCGTCCACTTCTTCGACAGATATTTACAATAGCACCAGCTCAGATAGTTCTATTGTTGTCGTGGGTGCAACTACTTCTTACGCTCAAATCTCAGTCCCGACGTACAACTACAGCACGACCGCGTCCGCCAGCTCCGGCATCGTTTCAAGCCCCACCTTTGTCTCCAGCGCCCCTGCAACAACTGTGTCCAGCGTTAGTACCAACTTCACTAGTCCTACATTGAATTCCACTAGACCTAGCACAAATTATACTGGCTCTGGTACAAACTCCACTGGACCTGGTGCAAGCTCTACTGGCTCTCGGTCAAACTCCACAGCCACTGGTACTAACTCCACCTTTGTCAGTAGTACAGGTACCGGGACAGGTTCTAGGTCCACCGGCTTCGGTTCGTACTCTAACTACACGTATTCCAACACTGTTGTGACTGCGACGACCACAAATCCTGGTCTTGCACCAGCAGGACGTGGAGGTGGTAGCGGTGCCACCACAACAACTAATGGTGCTGCGGAGCCAACCCAACAAACTCCGACACCTTCATGTGCTGCATCGGCGAATGACGTCGGCAACAATACGGAATACAGCGACTACTTTGGATGCACGTACGATATAAGGTGTAACCTGAATCTGCAATCCACGCCTACTGACCACGACGCATACGCCGTGCGCTTCGAGGACTGTCTCGAATATTGCTCCCTACTGACCGACTGTGTTGCTGTCACCTACCAAGATCCGCCATCACCCCCAGACAATTCCAGCAACTGCTTTCCAAAATGGGACTTTGAAGGATACACCGCTTCCAGCGCTGACGGAGTGTACAGCGGCGTCAACGTCAACGGACCTTCTTCCGGCCAACTGAACGCGCAGGATCTCTGCACGTCGGACAACAACCAAGGCGCGTCTTACGCCGGACCACCGGCTTCGGTGTATACGGACGATTATGGCCAGGCGTGGACCATCGGTTGCAACACCACCGTTGCCGTAACCGCCAGCGCGGCTCTCTACCCCACTGTCACCGACAACCTGGCCACTTGCGTCGATTACTGTAGCGTGTACGACACTTGCGATACGGTGAACTGGACAGGTTTGCACGCCAACGGGACTGTGGATGATCCCAACTGCTTCCCGGCGTCTTCGAATGGAAGTGCTGGTGCTGCCGGTTCGGCGCCGGGCTCGGGGTATGCTACGTTAGTTCCTCCGGCCGACTGATATCTCGATGGGGTCGCTGTGTTTTATGTTATGTTATTAGTGTTTGATTTTGCGGGTACGGGATAGATTTATAATGTAATGTACTCTTTAATGGAGGCTGAAAGCTACAGCCTTGACGGAACTCAGGGCTTGGGGGAGAATTGAGGGCTGGTTCGGATTGGCCGTTCATTTATATACTATCTAACAACGAATCTGGCAACTTCTGTTTATCAATGCTCTTTCAAGCGTGGTGCAACGTCTTTGACCGTTTACCATATGATGGGAAACTCTAACATTATTCGATTCCCGGCGCTATCAGCCTCTAGTATCACGAACTGCTCATCTTACTCAATTGTCATCAAGACCATACGTCTTCCAATCAACATGGACGAACTTATCAATACCCCCGCAGCCTTTCAGCGTTGGTACCGTGAGAAGGAGCTGCGAAATGGGCTTCAACCCATCTGTACTATGCTGAAAGACGTTATGAGGGGTCGCAGCTGTTGTTACGTTGGAGGACGCTAAAGCCTGTGGAGGCTGTCAGGACCACTCCGTTGACACTTTGAGTCTGTAGTCGGCCAGTTGGTGGTGTTAGGATGCCTGCAGAAATGGATAGAACGGAACGATTCTGTCCTCTCCCTCCCATGCTTCATTTGCTCTGCGCTGTGTGTAGATGGGACTGCTTTGCAAAAGAGGTGGGTTTACTTCCGTTTGTATCTCGAGTCAAGACGTCTCATTCGTAGAGCTTCTTCCCATTTCTTTCTTCTCTTGCAGTAACAGCTTGTTCCACACTGAAAAGTGATGAGACTTGTGCTTGACTGTGTGGATGACTGTTTACTAATGCATCACGCGTGCTTGAAGGATTCACGTTGGCTTTGAAGACTTTGGTAGATAAAAGTCTTTTGAACAGTCTTTATCTCGTGGAGGGAGATGCATCTCGCAAAAAAAGGTCTCCCTTCGACCTTTGTCGCTTTGGTTGGATATAGACGGCTCCGACCGGCGTGACTAGCGTGACGACCTCTGGCAGATCGCTAGGCATGAGCTCCCAGGCGCGCCAGCGTATGCCCCAGCATCAGAAGTCTTTCCAGATTATTGACACTGCTTCGTCTGTTACTGCGCCACCTCAGCGCCCAATATTTGCAAAATTCCTTCTTTTTCCGCTGCCGTTTCTCATGCACCCGCTTCTTTTCGCTTCGCTTCACTTCACTGAATCGGCTCCGTCATCTGGGTGCCTGACTCGCGCATCGAATCCTGCGATGGATTCATTAGCCCTGGCTGTAGTCTCCTCATTCGGTGCGTCGAATCGTTCTTGCGTGCTGAGACCTCGTGCAGGTGCATGTTATCCCATCGTCTGGCGCCTGGGGTTCAATAAGCCTTGGCATCCCCCACCAAAAATCTATGTACATGGTATTGCTTCCAAATGCTCTTTCCAACAAGCAATATGATTACATATGGTCATTCCACATAGCTTACAGCCATATAGACTTCTTGCGACTCGCTCTCGTCGTCGTCTCTTATCTATATCTCGTGATCTGACGGAGTTATTAGACAATTCCAGCAATGACTTTCTGATCTTTGCTGAAGACACTCTTCTCCCTGCATTCAAGCATAATACGCATATTTTAATCTTATCTTCTATACGTTCTAATCTTTCATGATTATACGCAGCTGTCGGATATACTCGCGAAGATAGAGAGATTTTGAGAGTAAAGAGTCTTTTCGAGAGTCGCTTAGATTGTTCAAATAACTAAGTAGCAAGTCTGATACGAAATGCTCTTTGACTGTAACGACTTTCAGATAAACAATAATATATTTTGTAACTGTTGACAATGGTGATATTCAATAGAAAATGTCATAGGGGTTTTCAACTCTTATAATGCACACGTTGTATAGTGTAATAACATCGCAATTGATCAGCATTATTCATTTCATTTATGTAATAATTGTACATATTAATAAACTCGAGAATAGGAAGCTCTTTTCGGGTCTGATCTTCAAACATAGTTCTGAAAGTACGTATATTTATAACTGTTTTTGCTGATCTTCGACGAAGACGATTGACTGTTTTTCTATCATTTAAAATAGTGATCATAAATAACATTACATTTTGATCTTTTCAGTCAAATTGCATAACTTTCTTATCCTCTTATATGCTTTCGTACAACTTATCTCAGTCTAGAGTCGCGTTTCACTTAATTCTGAGCTTTAGAATTCTCTCTTTCAGTTCTCGACGTGACTCTATCTATTCTTGTTAGGAGTGTACCTAGGTGGTTGACCAAGATTCTATTGATGAGGAAGGAACTTGCTATCTCTAGGAACTATGGTGCATATAGTGGGAGAGTGTGCCAAGACCCTAGCCCATAGGGCTACTTGCCAAGTGCCTGCTTGACACACTCGTAACAATTCTCGTTATATCTTAATATTCTCTATGATCTCGAGATTCTCACTTTTTGTAATTGTAATACGTATAGTTTCAGCTGCTTCGAATTCTTCTTCATAAAGCTATAAAAACAATCGATCTAACGAGAATAGATTATCTAATTATAGAATATAAAAAAATTCTTTAGCAATGTTCTTCTGAGTCATCAAGTTCAGAATAACGATCTGAGTTCTGTTACGGACGTACCCTAGGTGTCAGGCACATAGGGAGTGTTTATGGCTATGTGTCTAGCACATAGAGTGTTTATTGGTTATTGACACATTCCCATTGACACATAGGCTAGCGGGGATTCTTCCTAGTATTTAAGCGCTCTTCTTCTGTACATATTTCCTCCTTATCTAGTTGTCTTATTCAATTTACCCCCATTAGACTTGACTCTGGGCACGGTTCTGACACTACAACTAGATCATCCACCCTTCCGTTCGTACTGGCAAGCGAACAGTAAAATAAAATTGTCAAACGGGACCGTTGTGAAGCTGTTTCGATAGCAGATCATTGGACACTCGGGTGTGGCCTACCTACAGGCAAAACGAACCATTCGTGGCTAGGACTTGTTGACCACAAGGAAAACCCCTTACGAGGAGGTCTCGCTGCATACGTGCAAGCACCCCAGCATTCGTGCAAACCAATCCCCCCCAACAAACAAACTTTCAGAGCTAACTTCCTCTCAACATGGCAAATTTGAGCGCGGTAAACGAGGCTACTCCACTTGATATGACAGAACTGCAAGAGTCTCTCAAGGAAATTCAACAAGGAGCCAGCAGCCTCTTAAAACAAACGAAAGATCGAAGACTTTCAGTGATCCCAAAGGACGGAGAGAACTTCGATACAACCCTGGATCCATGGAATATCAACTCCCCTGAGGACCNAGGGTGAATGGAGCCAGTTCGAGGAAGAATTGAGGGAATGGAAGAAATTTCTGGACTATCGGCAGAAGAAAGAAACGGATGGGAAAACGGGGGTGCAGCTNATATGGTCTTCTTAGACAGCCGCAACATTGAAACAACGCGCCCATCAAAGAAGCTGGGACATAAGAACGAAGGGCCTTTCAAAGTCATTAAAGTCGTGGGATCCGCATACAAGCTTCAACTCCCTCCCACAATGAAGATCCGTCCGGTCTTCAGTCCTAAGCTATTGACACTCGCTCCGACGGACCCACTGCCTGGCCAGAAGAATCCTTCCCCCCAGCCAGTTGAGACGCCTAAGGGAGACGCCTGGGTGGTGGAAGATATCCTGGACTCTCGCCGTCACTATGGCAAATTGCAGTACCAAGTGAGATGGAAAGATGATGACGATACCCTCACTTGGTGGAATACTGATAATGATGAGTTTGAGGGGGCCCAGGACGTAGTCAATGACTATCACAACAAATATCCGGAGAACCCAGGGCCGCACAACGCTGTTGCCAAGTCAAAGCGGCCCCGCCGTCTCCGAAATCTCCGGGGTCTCGCCACTATTTTTATCCTTTCTGCTCGCAGACGACTCGCAGGCCAATCTACAGCGCTGGTGCATCGCTTGCCTGAGGGGGGGGTAGTGTTACGGACGTACCCTAGGTGTCAGGCACATAGGGAGTGTTTATGGCTATGTGTCTAGCACATAGAGTGTTTATTGGTTATTGACACATTCCCATTGACACATAGGCTAGCGGGGATTCTTCCTAGTATTTAAGCGCTCTTCTTCTGTACATATTTCCTCCTTATCTAGTTGTCTTATTCAATTTACCCCCATTAGACTTGACTCTGGGCACGGTTCTGACATCGTGTCTAATTTAGTAGTAAGATAGTTCGAAGATCTATTTGACTTTAAAACTCGTTTTTAATTCGTTTTTATATCGTATCTAATTCAGTAGCGAGATGATTCGAAGATCTATCTAACTTTGCAATTCGTTTTTAATTCGTTTTATATCGTTCTTAATATAGTAGTAAAACGATTCAAAGACGTATTTAACTTTATAACTCGTTTTTAATTCGTTTTCTCGTTAATATTAGCAGTTAAGAGATTCTTATATTAAATTTAATTCTTTAAGCGAAAGACTTTCTATTTTTGACGAACGTTTGATTTTAAGACGTAATATATTTTTTATTTTATGAAAATAGAGAGCTCTTTTCAGCGAAGTATTAAGAACTTAACGAAATATAAAAGACTTATAAATTAATTATATTAATCTATAGAAAACTCTGCAGCGCGATTGAAAGAAGCAAATACTATATTGAATATTTTATCTATAGCAAGTTAATAAACGTATTATAATTATTAGTCTATTTTAGATAAGTATTTACTTACTTTACTATAACAAGAAGCAAAGCTCGTAATATTATATTATATCGTTTGCTAACGCAAATTTTATAATATTCTTTAAACTTTTATTAAATAGATATATTCGTCGAAGATTTTTATAAATTCGAGAAGTTATAAATTAAAGAAATTAATTGCAAATATTAGTTAAAGATGTTAAACATATCAGTTGAAGATATATAAAGATATATGCTTCGCGAAGTCTTTCGTCAATTGATTTCTTCTCACTTCGTCTTATTCTCGAACTTAATAATTATATTTTTATCGTTATTATAAGCACTTAAGTTCTCTTTATCTTTGATCTCACTAATATATTTCGTATTCGTTAGAGTTCTCGTTGATATTAATCTTTTAAGCTCGCTTAAATTAAATTGCTCGTAACATAATACGCTTAGACATATAGTTAAGAGAATACGAGAATTTTAAGCGTTAATGTAATGTATTAAATATTTTTAGCAAGTGTTTTCTTATATATTTGAAAAACGCGAGATTACTCGAATTAGTTTTATGTAATTTAGATATACGCTGATATGTAATTAACTGCAGAAAGATATCTATAGAGTATTAATATAATCTATCGAAAGCTTCGATAAACACTTCGAGGGTGGGTCAGTCTCTTTGTCTGCTGGGTCAATCGGACAAGAACCAGAGGAGGATTGAGCACCGCTATAGAGCGCTATGTATATGAGAGATCGTGAATATGAGAACATTAATGTTGCGATAACATGCCGCGACCGGTCGTGAATCAGTGACTTCCACCAAGTGCCCAGGAGGGTCGATTAGTGTCCGAACCGGACACTCTAGAGACGTCGTCACCACCGGCGGTGTCGTCCGATTCGGACAGTCTGGAGACATCGCCATAACTGGCGGTATTTGACAGACTGGACTACCTCCAGACACTATCATCACTGGCAGAATCGTCCAACTCGGACGATCCGCAGTATCCACATGAAACACGCATCTGCAATTTTCACCGTAGATCGTGTAATCCGTAAAAAGTCCGAAATCTGGCCGACCCGGACAACAATCATACGAAAGTGCTTGTTAGCCACTCAGCTAAAAAAGCTGGCCCCGAGGGTGTCTGCGCTTGACAGCCCAGACACCCTATTTAGGCTCATATCTAACAATTGCCTCCCCCTCTACGGGGCACGTCCTCGGGCCCCATGGCC
>NKYR01000045.1:189772-212840 GCA_003184365.1 Evernia prunastri
TTCTGTCAAAGACGTTCGCTGTTAGCCACTCAGCTAAAAAAGCTGGCCCCGAGGGTGTCTGCGCTTGACAGCCCAGACACCCTATTTGGGCCCATATCTAACAGTGCTAAACGCAAGATTTGCAAATGTCAGTTGCTGAACTGACGGAAAGGGTTGAACATAGGCAAAGACTGCTAAATAGGCTAAAACGTGCTGATCGTGCGGATCCGGCGGAAATCGTGCGGAAAGGAACTTTTCAGATTTGGCGATGATACACGATAAAGAATATGCGAAAGACTTTAAAAGAAATATAAAGAAGTTTTCCACACATAGCGATAAATAGACGAAAAATATAATGATTTATATTTGTGATAGCGTAATTTCTCTGAAGTAATCTAATTAAAGTCGACGATTTTTATATTAAACTTGAAAATCTCTTATAATTTAGTGTTATTTTAATTTTTACGAATCTTCAACTTGATTTTCTTAAAGAACGTTAAATTGATTAAATCTCGTAACGTTTTTAAGCTACTAATTTATCTTTATACTTAAATTATTATAATTTATAAGATATTCGTTTTTCACTACTTATATAATCGTTATATACGTATCTTAATCTTCTTATATATCGTATATATAAAATTTATTTCTAAAAAAATAATCTATATAGATTTATCGATAAAGATATTCGATAAGTAAATTAGAAAATAGCGTTTTATAAGTAAATTTAGTTGTATATAAATCGTTTCTTTAATTTTTTCAATCATTGTCTTCTTCTTCGATCGTTTCTCTATATACTTAATAAATTAATTATATTTATTATTCTTTAACATTAGAGTAATAATAAATTCTCTTCGCTCTCTATTATATCTATTCTTTAATTCATTATTATAATTTCGCTTATTTATAACACTTTTCGTCGTCTTAAACGATTTCGTTATAATACTTTTTTTTTATACTACTAAATATTGTGAAAGACTTCGTATCTTAATACAATAACGAAATATTTATAAACTTCGATTTGAGAATTATAAAGAGCTTCGATATTATCGACTATTTAATAACTATCGAAGTCTTTCGCAGAGATTATAAATGAAAATAAAATTAAGCTATAGTAGTATTTAAGATGATTAATTTCGAAATCTTTAATAGCGACTGAATATAAACTTTTTTCGTCTGCGTTTATTAGACTAAGCTTTATAAATAGATTTAATCACTTATAATTTTAAGAGATCTCTTTAAAAAAGAGATCTCGTTATTATTATCGCTATTATTTAGATTTTTTTTACGTCGTCGTTAATTATATATAAACGTTATTTTAACTAATTTATCTCTCGAATTATCTACGTCGTAATATCGAAAATTATTATTAGATGTGTAACTTTGTTTTTAAGATATTAATTTATATAATTTAAAAGCAACGACTTTATTATCTATAAAAGTCTTCTACTAAATTTTCTACGTTTTTTGAAAATTTTAAGAATCTCGTTAAAAGGTCTATTGCGAGAATTCTTTAAATATTATATACGAAAAAATTTTCAATTGACGAAATATAGAGTATAATAAAGAATAATTAAAAATTAAAGATTAACGATGATTAAGAGATAGTAGAAAGTAATAAATAAACTTGAAATTTTTTGAAATTAAAACTTGATACGTAACTTCTAAAATTTAATAAAAGTTTTTCGTTAACTTTATCTTAATTGCGTTAATATAGAACGAAAAGATTATATAAAAAATTAAATTATAACTTCTTTTTTAATGTGTAAAATATTCGTAGAAATCCTCGTTAAGATATTTATAAATCTTATTTACTTTACGCAAATTGTAATTATATTCATCTTTTCACTATATTCTCGATTATCTTTTATTATCATCAATTCTTTAGTAAATAACTTATGTTCGATTTATATATATTATTATTTATTAAAGATTTCAAAAAACTTCTCACTAATTTATTTTATTTTATTATAATTATATCGTTTATAAAAGAGCTTATCAAATAATTTGTCAAACAATCTATTAAAGACTTTATATTTATTATCAGAAGTTATTCGTAGCATTATTAGATTCTTTTTTTATTATAATTATATCTATCTACGTATAAGACACTCGCGTTAAATTGATTTAATAACATAAGTTAAATCTACTCGTCTTCGATCTTAAATTTATTAATTTCTTTAAAATAAAGCAATATTTTAAGAATAATCGATTCGCGTCGTATTTTATTAAATATACAAATAAATAAATTATTTCATAATAGAAAAAGACGAGATTACTAAACGATTTACGTGATAAAGAATTTATATTAGATATTATTAAACAACGAATAATTATTAAAGAGAGATTTAATAGTAATAAGTTCTTTATTAGTAAGTCTAATTAAAATAAAATCGTTTATATCGTATATATATTATTTTAAATTCGTTAAGCGAATATAAAAAATGTTTACGATCTCTTTTATTATATAAGTCTCTCTAACGTAGAGATTTATAATTGAATTTGAATATTATATAAATACAGTGAATACGAATAAATATTAGTTAAAGCGAGAATACGAAAGACTTTAGACTCTTCTTCAAATAATTCGTTCTTCGTTATTAAGTTCGTCGAATTCTTTATTCTATTAGAATCTTTTACTTCGTAGAAGACTTTCGTTATATAAAAGACTTTCGTTATATAAAAGTTTTTCGTTATACGAAAATCTTTCGTTATGTAATAATCTTTCGCAGACGTCGTAAAGCCTTATATAGACGATATTTACGATCTTTTCGATTTTAAATCTTTTAAGTTAAATAAAAAAGATCTAAATTTTCTCGATCTTATTAATATCGATACGTATACTAAAAAGATCTTTTTGTTTAAAATAAAACTTAAATTTAAGCACGATGAAAATAAGTATAATCGATTTTATATTTTAAAGAGTATCGAGAATAAATATATGAGAATATTTTAGATTATAACGAATACGTAGCGTATAGCTGCAGAAAATTCTTCAAGAAAATTTAATTTTAATTAAAGATTTTAAAAATGTTAATTAATAGATTAAGTTATTTCGTTTAATTATAATATTATCAAACCTCGTTAAGAAATAAAATATGTTAAAAATCTCGATAATCTTATTAACGTCGAATCTTAATTATAATTTAGACAATATATAGAGAATATAAATTAGAATAATATCGTATATTAATCTTTTACTGTAGTTATCGCTGCGAAGTTCGATAAATATTAAAAATTCTTTGATAATCTCGAATATTAGAGAGAGAATCTTAAAGATTTTTATAATTATTTAAATATTCTCTGAAACGAAAATAAGATTATATTTCGAATATTTAAAATAATATTGTTTTAGAATTTAGAATTTTAATAGTTATCTGCGATTAAGACGATTATCGATTTTTTTATTAAGATATACACACGCGATTATATTCTAATAAACGTAATAAGTTTAAGAAAGATTTAAATTATTATATATTACTTGTTATAAGTGAATAATAATTTATATATTTCTTTTTATATCTTTTTTTTTCTACGTAAAGCTTTTTATATAAAGAGCTTTTTATATAAAGCTATCTGCGTAAAGCTTTTTATAACTTTCTGCAAAGTCTATTATAACTATATATAAAAAGCTTTCTATATTGATTGATTGATTGCTTAATACGCCTATCTAGTAAACTACTTTATTAATCAGGGAGTTCCTCGAATATTTGTAGCGCTGAAGAAACCTTTCGGACAAAAACTTCAACTTATCCTCTCGTGTTATCATTGTTGTCAACTCTTAGTCTTTGACTGTCAAGTTGTTGCCACAAACCACTATAACTTCCGTTCTCTTTCAGTCTGCCGCTATTGTTTCCGTGATTGTCTCCTTCTATGCCTTCTTTTTGCTTCCCCTCTTCTCCTTACCCTTTTTCTTGTTTTTGGTTTCTTTGTCTAGTCCTAGCGGTAATTTGGACCGAGCCAATTGCTCTTGGGCCAGCGAGAATTGATCGAGACGTCCTATTTTGATCATCCATCGTGCGGCAGCGCGTATTCCGTGCTTCTGTGTCAAGATTTGTCGATAATCTGACGTGCCGACTTGTTCAATGAGTTCTCTTCTCTCTTTCGCCAGTTCCGGGCAGAACAGTAATATGTGTTTGACCGTCTGTTTTCTCCAGCCGCATGAGCACAAGCTTTCTATATATCTCGCGTAATCGATCGAAGATTTTTATTAATAAATTAATTAGCGTTATAATTAGCGTGAAAAAAATTCTCTAAATAAGCGTTTTTTTACTATATTAACTCTTATTATTATATTTGATTGATTGATTGATTGTTTTATACGCCTATGCTAGCTACTTGATGTAAGCTAATGAGGGTAACATTAACGCTGAACCAGCTTTACGGCTGGGCGTTGAAGAAACCTGAGGGCGAACCTCTGGACAAAAACTTCAACTAAACAGTACGCTCTCCCTTCTGCTGTGCTCCTTAGGAGCCCTATTACACCACCGCACATCTCTCTACTTCTTTGCGCCGACTCTTCTATTCTCTGACTTTTGTATCTCTGATCGCCCCCGCCTCTAGAGGCGGGTACGATCGCTTCTTCGTGCGCCCTTTTTGGGCTTAATGGTCTCCTCTACCCCGAGGGGTAGTCTTGACCGTTGGAGTTGTTCGCTGGCCAACTCGAAGCTGTTTAACCAGCCGGAGTTAACCATCCACCTTGCCGCTACCCGGATCCCTTTGGTCGTGGTCAGCATTGTCTGGAAGTCNCCTTAGCTTGGAGTGGTAATCGAATCTATTGTCAAAGAGACCGCCTTCCTGAGCCGGACTTCTAACCGATGTAGAGATTTTCGCTTGATATCTGGACCATCGATCTAGCCATTGTTGACGGGCCCAGTCTTGGACCCTTTGATCAATTGCTTTGACGTCTTGATATTCCTCTACGTCTTTGATTGGGTTGATCCAGTTCTTTTTCCTCCTTGTTGTACAAGCCGCCTCATGCCACTCTTTGACTCCTAAGGAGCGAAGCGCCCAGGCCTCTTTCTCTTTTGCCGGGGACGGCGGTATCAGTCGTTTCTTCTTCTTTTTGCCTTGCAGTTTGTTCCATATGTGCATGTTTCCCTCCTGCGTTACCAGATGAATCCCACCACTGGCCTGTTGTTGCATCACTAGTCGGTCAAGCTGGATTTCTATTGGTGCAATTGCCGCTTCCGCCTCCAAAACTGGTACTGGGGGATAAAGATTGATATGATAAAAGAAAATAAAAATAAAAATAAAAATAAAATAATAATAATAATAATTTTAAATAACTTTATTTAATACTTTATTAATTATTTTAATATAAATATTAACAGTAATAATATCGTAATTATTAATTATTATTTAATATTATTTATAGTAAGTCTTATTAAAGTTTAATTTTGACAATATTAAATTAAATCGCTATTTAATAAATTATATTAACGCGATTTTTTTATTTCAGATTTTATATAAAAGCGCTTAAAGTTATAATCGCGAATAATAATAATATATTCGTAAATATTCTAAAAAAATCTCTTTCTTTTTTAATATATTATAAATATATTAATTAATTTACTTCGTAATTAAAAGAACGCGAGTAATACGCGTTAAAAAGAGTTAAAGATATACTTTTTAAAAAATATTATAATATTAAAAATATTTAATTATAAAATAATAATAATAAGAAATAAAAGATTATATATAATTTTAATAAATAACGACGAGAATTAAAATCATAATAATTTCGGAGATTTAAATTTTAAAAAATTATATTTTAAATTAAATTATTAATCGATTACTATTATTATAATTATAAAAACGATCTAAATTTTAATATTTACTAAATATTTAATTCGAATAATTAAATAAATAAATTTAAAATAAACGTATCTTTCTTCTTTTTATTTATTTTATTTATATATATTTTTATATTACTTCTATAAATTTTTTTTTTTTTCGAAAATAATATTTAAATTTATTAAAATTTTAAAAGTAAAAAGATCGTTAAATCGATTATATTTTATATCGTAATATCTTTATAATAATTATAATTAAATATTTGTATTATTTATTTTTAATAAATTATAAATTTAAATTTTATTTAAATAATTATTATTAATATATATAACATTATAATATAAAATTAAGTTTAAATATTTTAAATTTATATATATATTTGATATAAATCTTTATATTATTACGTCTTTTAAAATAACGTATTAAATTAACTCGTTGAATCTTTCGAATATCTTTTATTAAATTTTTTATATAATATAATTATAATTTGAAAGTTTCTATATTTTTAATATATAATATTTTTAAATTTTCGTAAATTATATAACTTTATTCGCGCTTTTCCACAATATAAAAAATCTTCGATTTAATCTACTTTTTATTAAAATAATTATTATTTAAGTAATCGCTTATTTAGATTTTTAATAAATATATTTTATTTATTTCATACGCGAATAATTATTATATTATAATTATGTAAGTATAGATTCATGAATCTAATTCATAATGCGAGAGTTTAAAAAAATCGAAAAACTAATTACTTATTCCAGCTTCAATAGTTAAAAGATTTTTTTTTTTTTTTTTTTCACCTTCGCTCTCTTTTCTCTCTTTTTTATTTTAAAAAAAAAATTTCTTCTTTTTTTTTTTCAGCATAACTCGAATTCGAATCTAAATACTATAACTACATCTACACATTTTGCCGTTCTATCAATCTACTAAGTTTACTACTATATAATAAAATCACCTTATTAAAGTATAAAAAGAAAATTAGTTTTCTGAAAGTAAAAAAATATGAACTTAACAAATATTAATAATCTTAAGACCGATTTTAGAAATTCTTGATTCTCTGAATAGCATATAGAAATCTTCACAATTAAAAACAAATATCAAAAAAGTAATAGAAAGGTAAAAGGTTATTTAGGTTGCAAGAAGACTATATTCAAATTATGATGTTTCTGCGCTCGAAAGATCTAGCGAACTAACTAAGCACGCTATATCAAAGAGCGTAGTGACTCTGAGATTTACATTGACTGCATATACAAATTCAAGGTTTTTCAGCTTAGTTCTATCTTATTGTTTTATATATACTAATTTATTTTAAATATATTTTATTACGAGATTATTAAATATATTAAATATAATATTTTTCTTTTAACGCTTAAAATCTTATTTAATACGTTTAAAGTATTTTTAAGCGAATTTTTCTTCGCTAATAATCCCGATATAATATTATATAATATTATTTTTTAATCGCGATAATAAATCTATAAAAAAAAAGATTCGAATAAATTTATTTTTTATTTCTTTATAAGATGATAATATAATTTTATTTATATTATTATCGCTTTTTTATCTTTTATTATCTATTTTTTAACTTAACTTTATTACTTTTTTTTAAAACACGTTAAATTTTTTTAAGTTATCTTAATTAGTTATTAATATTTTTTTACTTTAAACTTTTTAATTATAGATTTTTTAAAGATTTTCTTTTAAATTATATTGAACACGTTTTTTAATAATATAAATCTTTATCAGATATTCTTTTATAATTTCAATAATAAATTCTTTTAATCTTTAAAAAGATTATAAGAATTTATTATATAATATTTTTATATTAAATATATAATATTAAAATAAAATAATAAAATAAAAGAATAATATTATAATAAGAATAAAATAGAAGTTAATACGTTTAAAATAACGTATTAAAATGATATCTATATTAATAAATAAAGCGAGAATTACGTTTAAAATAAAACGAATATAAATAAATTCGTTTATTTAGACGAAAATATAATTAATAAAATATTATATTTTATTATATTTAAAATAATTATTTCTATTTTTAATTTTAAAGAATTTCGTTAATATAGCGTTTAATAAAATAATATTATTTCTATAATCTTATAATAGATTACGATTAATTATTTCGTTATTTTATATAAATATAGATTTTTAAATTTAATTTCTAATGCGAGAGGTTAAAAAAATCAAAAAACTAATTTTTGCTTTTTTTTCGCATTTATTCGAATTTTAATAGTTGAATTTTAATTTTAATTTTCTTCTTCCACCCTCTCTCTTTTCTGTTCTTTTATTTCAATTAAATTTTTTTTTTTTTTTTTTTTTTAATATAACTCGAAATCGAACTTAAATACTATAATTACAACGTAATCGTAGTTCCACTATTCGCTTCGCTTATAGTAAGCTTATACTTAATAACGCGCGAGACTTAAAGACGCGTTTTTTCGTAATTTGACATTATTCTTTGCAATTATTATTATTTCTTTATATTTTATTTTTATTTTATTTTAAATAAGAGAATCTCGTTTGAAAGATTATAGATAAGTATAAAAATAATAACTTTCGTAGTACTATTACGACTGCGAAGTATTTTAAGCTTAATTCTCGACGCGTTTAAAAAAAACTTCGAGAATAAATTTTAAGAATTACTCGTAAATTTATTAATATACGATTTATTTAAACTTAAAAGCAATCTTTATATAATTATATTAATCGTTTAAATAATATTAAGTATTTAATTCACATTAAACAAGTTTAAAGTATTATTAAGTATGTTCTAAAGATCGAGATTACTTCGAAGACTCTTTATATATCTCTCAATCGCGATTAAATTATACGATTTATTAAACGATATTTTAAATATATTAAACGTAAATAAAAGTTATTTAGTGTAAAGCTTAAAAACGTTTATAATATATAAAGTATTTAAGAGATATATAAGAAATTTCGAGTTAATTATTAAAAGAAGAATATAGTATTTTAAAATATTTAAAATATAAATAGAATAGATTTTTAAATTGATTATAAAATCGTTTATTATATAATTATATTAAATAAAAATAAATCTCTACGCTTCGTAAATTCAGATAATCGTAATTATATTACGTCGATAAAGTATATTAATACTAAAGATTGAAGTGTATCTTCGTTTTTGATATTAAAAGATATTTATATTTTATATAAATAAGATAAAAATAACTTATCGAACGATATTATTTTAGTTATTTCATCTATCGAATATTTACATAATTAGTTAACATATAATTAATTAATATATTTCGATAAAATTTTTAATTTTCGTTAGATGAAAGAATAAAGAGCGCTAATTTTAAACGATTTTAAAAGTTATTATATCTACGAATTTTATATATTCGCTTAAGAAAAAAAAGATCGATTTATTTATTCTTTTTTCGTATTTTATACCCTTCATATAATTATTAGACATAAAATATTTTTAATTTTTTAAGTATTATTATATCGAGATTATAGATATCGTAATATAACTCGATAATAGCGAATTTAATAGATTAAACTTTCTCGTTATATTTAACTAAATAAATATTAAAATATTTAAATATTTTATTATTACTTCGATTTTTCGAAAAATAAATTTTATATTTTATAATTTCGAAATATTATTTATAAAGATTAAAAGTGTAATATTGAAGCGAGCTATTACTTTAAAGGCTTAATTATTATTAATTATATTTAATTAAACACTTTATTCGATTAAAAACGTAACTTAATTCGATTAATAATTTCAAGAAGTGCTTGAAATATAAGTCTTTATTGTTTTTAAAGATATACGAAGATTCTTAGCTTAATTTATAAAGAATTTCATTATTAATAAATTTTTTAAATAAATTGTCGAACGAGATTTTAAGATTATTTATAAAAAGATTATAATTAAATAAATATATAAAACTCTTTTAAAAATAGTTATTTAGAAGAAAGAATAAATATCAGCCGATTAAATATGTAAATCTCTTTATGTGATGGGAGAAATTATTAAAGAAAAGATCGAGAAGACTTTAAAACGAGTAATTCGAGTTGAAGAAATTTAGATAGAAAAGATTAATAAGATTATTAAGAGAGTTCTTCGTCGAAGCGATTATGAATTATAAAAGCTAATGCATAATAATTGAATAACGTTTTTGTTATATCGAAAGATGAAGTAAGATATATGTAAAATAAGAAAGAATATATAGAAAAACGCGTCTTTAAGCTCTGCGCGTCATTAAGTATAGAGCTACTATAAGCGAAGCGAATAGTGGGACTACGATTATACGCTATTCAGAGAATTAAAAAATTTCAAAATCGATCTTATAATTATTGATGACTGTTAAGTTGAAACTTTTTACTCTTAAGAAATAACTTTTGATTCATATACTTTAATAAGGAAACCTTATTAAATAGTAGTAAATTTAATAGTTTGATAGAACGGTAGAATTGTAGATATCGCTATAGTGTTTAGGTTCGATTTCGAGCTATAATCAAAAAAAAAAAAAAAAAAAAAAAAAATCTTCAGAAAAGTCTTCAGAAAAGTCTTTTAACTATCGAAAATTTTAATAATATCGAAAATAGAAGTAACTAAGTTTCATATTTTTTTAAAACTTTCGCATTATAAATTTAATTCATAAATCTATACTTGTATTATAATAAATAAATAAAATATTATTATTAAAAGTTTATGAATCTTTAAATAATTTAAGATTTAATATATTTAATAGAAAATATCGTAGATAAAATAATTTATTTATATTCGAATTAATATAATAATTATAATATTTTAATAATTTGAATTTAAAACGTTTTTATTAAACGTATTTGATCTTTTTGTTTTATAAAATAATTTATTAAATCGCTTTTTCTCTTATATCTTATCTTTATTTATATTTAAAAAAAAAATTAAATTAATTAATTAATATATTTAAATTATCGAATAATTATATTTATATTTTTTAAAGTAATTATTACAATGCTTTTTTATCGAATAATACGTAAACTAAATAAATTATCGTCGAAAACTTCTATTTTTATTTAACTGAAATTCGTTTAAAAAATAATAATATTAGTTTTATAAAAAAATATACGTTTTAGTAATTTTAACTTATTAAAAAATTTATAAAAATATAATTAGTACTATAATAATAATCGTAATCGATTTTTTCGCGAAGAAACGGTTATTAAATTAATAATTAAAATAAGATATAAAAGAATTTTAATAACGATTAAAAAATAGTTATTAACGTTGTTTAAAACTTTATTATTAATTTTCTTAATTAATTCTTCTTTTTAAACAATTATAAATATATTAATAAAATTATATTTTAAACTATCGTATTACGAAGAATTTAAAATAACTTTAAAATAATTATAATAATAACTTTTTTAATTATTACTTTTATTTTTTTCTAAAATAACTTATTTTCGCTTTAAAATCTTTTTAAATAGTATTATTTAATTCGTTTATAATATAATAATTAATTTTAATCTTATTAAATTATTTCGTATAATAAAACTTATTTTTTAAAATAAGATTTTTATATAAAATCGCTACGATATTAAGACGATTAATTATTATTTTAAGACGTCTAAAAGAATATCGATTCGTTTAATAAAATCGTTATAGATTTTTATAATACTTTTTATTAAAGATCTTCGATTATTAAAAGTATTAAATTAAGTTAAATTATTTAAATTATTTTTAGATCGTTAATTTTTTAATTATATATTTAAATTCTTAAATTAACGAAAAACATATAACTTCGAAATTTGAATTTAATTAATTAAAATCGAATTAAAATAAAAGAATTTATTTAAAATTTATTAAATATAAATAATAAAATTGTAATAAGTATTATAAAAAAATACGTTATTAATTAATTTATAAATTAATTAATAAAAGACTTCGTTATCGCATTAATTAATATTATTTATAATAATATCGATTTATATCGCTTAATTAATTTTTATATCTTTAAAATTATTTTCTATATTTTTAATAAATACGTTATTAAATTTAATATTTAAATATTTAATAGGTTTTTTAAAATAAAAATTATTTATTAAAGTCGTAATTAAGTTATTAATAAAGAAGATAATTTCTTTTTTTATCAAAATAATAAACTTTTGTTCTTTTATTATATTATTATATTATTAAGAAATTTAAAATAAATACAAAATTTATATAATAATATTTATTTATAAGGTAAGTAAATTAAAATTAAAATATTTAATTATCGTGTTTTCGAAAAAAACAATTGTCACGATCGTCACAATGTATATGCATATAGTAGGTGTAAACGTAATCAATAAGAACTATCGAGAATCCTGCTGTTAAATACATTGTCCGCCAAGCATATCTAGATCTAACTAGCTCCTTTCAGATCAAGTCTGATTAGATCGTAGATCAGATCATAATATCACTAAATCTAATTAGCTTCTTTCAGATCAAGTCTAATTAGATCATAATATCATCTCTCTTCGAAAAGAGACTGATCTTCAGCCGATATTGACGCTGATTAGAAGTGTAAGTATCTCGTTACTAATCACTGAAAGTTATGCGAAAGTTGTAGAGCATATTAAAAACGACTAAGCAAATTTTCGATAGAAACGTAAAAACTAAGCTGAAACAGATAACGTCGTAGCGATATCGAAATGAAAATATCGAATAATGAAAACCGAAGCGTTTCAGTCAATATTGACGTCGTAATAAACTTAAATTTTTTTTTATTAAGATAATTTAGAATTTTGAATAGCGATATCGAAACGAAAATAGAAATATCGAAATGAAAGTAAAATGCGTTATTCGTAAGAACTCGAAAAAATAATGAAATTACTCTCTAACAATTACTAAGATAAAGCGATTATCGATATAAAAATTAATCGCTCTTCGTGAGACGAATAATCTAATATTAAAGTTTTTAAATCGATAGAGTGTTTTAGATCGTCGCGAGAGATTTCGATATTACTTAGAAGTATTACGATCTCTATCTATATCGAAGTAGAAGATTTAATATTTTTTAAATTAATTATTAAATAAGATAAACGATAAATCGCGTCGTCTTATTCGACGTTAAATCGTATTAAAGCTTTAATTCTAATATTCGTTAAACTTCGCTCTCTTATTTAAACTCGCTACTTCTTCTTAAAATTAACGAGTTTATTGAATAATTTTTAAATAAATCTATTATCGTCGCTAATTATTTTCAATTCGTCGAATTAAATTCTTTTATACGATTTTTCAAATTTCTTAGATTACGACGAATTATTTAAAGTTCATGAGATTTTTAATATATTTTAAGACTGAGAGAAATTCGTTAAGCGATTAATTATTCTTTCGAAATATTCGAGCGCGATATTAAAATTCTTGAAATTCGAAGTTTAAAGTTGCTAGAATAAAGTAGTATAATAATAAATACTTATACTTGCTGAAGACTACGCGAGTTTTTTCGAAGATTTAAAATATTCGAGGGTAATATTAAAATTCGAAGTCTGAGATTATTAAGATGAAAGTTTGATTTCGTACGTGACACTTATACTTTTAAAAAATTACGCGAGTTTTTTCGAAGAATCGAAATATTTGAGCTGTTAAGATAAAAGTTTGATTTTACGCGCGATATAAGAATTCGAAGTTATAATATCAAGATTCGAAGTGCTTATTAAATCGAGTACGTTAATTAAAATAAAGCTTATCTTTGAAAAGATAGAAATTATCGTACGATTTAAAATTCGATTTGTGACTTCGACGAATAATTCTCTTAATATATCTTAGTCTAATAAAAGATTGTAATTCGAATAAATATTTTCTAGACAGTAGAATTATATTATACGATTAATGATATTCTTAATTTAACTAATTAAATACTATACTATCAACATTTCTTTTTATTCTTTTTTGTCACGGTCGTCACAATGCATAGGCACATAGTAGGTGTAAAACGTGATAACTAAGAACTATCGAGAATCCTGCTGCTAAATACAATGTCCGCCAAGCATGCCTAGGCCTGACTAGCTCCTTCCAGACCAAGCCTGACCAGACCGTAGGCCAGACCATAACACCACTAGGCCTGACTAGCTCCTTCCAGACCAAGCCTGACCAGACCGTAGGCCAGACCATAACACCACTAGGCCTGACTAGCTCCTTCCAGACCAAGCCTGACCAGACCGTAGGCCAGACCATAACACCACTAGGCCTGACTAGCTCCTTCCAGACCAAGCCTGACCAGACCGTAGGCCAGACCATAACACCACTAGGCCTGACTAGCTCCTTCCAGACCAAGCCTGACCAGACCGTAGGCCAGACCATAACACCACTAGGCCTGACTAGCTCCTTCCAGACCAAGCCTGACCAGACCGTAGGCCAGACCNGATTATATCGTAATTCGACGTAGTTATCACTATCTTTTTTTAACAAGAAAAAGGGTAAGGAGAAGAGGGGAAGCAAAAAGAAGGCATAGAAGGAGACAATCACGGAAACAATAGCGGCAGACTGAAAGAGAACGGAAGTGACAGTGGTTTGTGGCAACAACTTGACAGTCAAAGACTAAGAGTTGACAACAATGATAACACGAGAGGATAAGTTGAAGTTTTTGTCCGAAAGGTTTCTTCAGCGCTACAAATATTCGAGGAACTCCCTGATTAGTAAAGTAGTTTACTAGATAGGCGTATTAAGCAATCTGTCACGGTCGTCACAATGCATAGGCACATAGTAGGTGTAAAACGTGATAACTAAGAACTATCGAGAATCCTGCTGCTAAATACAATGTCCGCCAAGCATGCCTAGGCCTGACTAGCTCCTTCCAGACCAAGCCTGACCAGACCGTAGGCCAGACCATAACACCACTAGGCCTGACTAGCTCCTTCCAGACCAAGCCTGACCAGGGCCAGACCATAACATTTTTCGAATTTGATCGTCTTAAATTTTATACGTTCTTTATAATCTTTATATAACTATAAACTTATTTAGACGATAAATCTTAGCTAATCTAAGTTATCGATTATAACGACTATCGCTTTATAAAAAACGAAGTTTTTAATTAGATTATCTTCTTTATTGAAGTCAAGCTTTTAATTTTCTTCTCGATTATCTATTTTTAATATTATCGTTTAATACTTCTAGAAATTAAGTAATATCGTAAAAAAAGCGTAAAATTGATAAAAATCCGCTCGAGTTAATTAAGCGATAACGTTTAACTTAGATTTTTTCGAGAATCTATTAATTAAAGATCAATCTACTTTAATCGTATACTTAACTCGAATTTAACTATATTCGCTTTTAAAGAATTCGTCGATATTTAAATTATCGTAAATTCTTTTTAATAGATAATTAAATAAAGCTCGATAAATAAATAAGACGTCTTCTAACGTTATCGTAGAGATTTAAATTTAAATATTCTTAAAAATAATCGTAAGCTCTAAAGATAAAGCTTAAAATATCGTCGATATTATTTTCGATATAAATAACATTAACGATAACGAGAACGTTTAAAAGTTTGATAGACGTCTATCGAGCGAAAGTCTAAATCGACGTGTAGATACGTGATTTGAAGAAGATAATTATTTATTTTTCTTTAAGCTTATTATAATAAATTCGCTTTTCGAACTTTCGTCGTCGCTAGTCTCGATTATTCGTAAACGTTATCTTATTAAAAATTCGCGTTTTTTGATAATATCTTCGATATTTTAATCTTAATCGACTTTTTTTTTTGAAAATATTATCGATATTTCAAATATCGATATGACTAATTATAATTAATATTAATACGAAATAATAAGTTAAAATCAGAGACGATAAATCAACGTTATAAATAATAAAATAATATAATAATTTGAAAGAATTATAAGATTAAGTCAAAAGATTATGAAATTAAGTTAAAAATTTATACTTTTTATTAGCGCGTATTATTAAAGTATTTACTTTACAAATTTCACTTAAATTAGTGAATTCGCTATCCCTCTCTTTATTACTTAGCTTAACGATATCTTTTACTTTTAAGACTTTTTGAACTTTTTTATTAAACGAGATACGTCTTTTCGAAAGATCGTTATTTAACTCTTAAATGATTTTCTTATATTTCTTTCATTTGATTCGATATTTATTAATCTTTCTTCGTTTTTTTCGACGTATTATCTTTTTCACGACGTACTTCTCTCGATCTTGAAATATTATCGACGATAATAATAAAATTTCTACGATTAAAAAAATCGTTCTTAACTTATTTTAAATAAATTATTAAAATTATCAAATAAGACTTACTTATACTTAAAGAAAGCTTTAATTTATAAATTAAATTAAAGATTTTCTGAGAGATTTTATACGAATCGATCTTCTTGATAAAGAGTGTTAAGCTTTTTAATATATAATATTCGACGTCTCTCGTCTTCGCAAGTTTTAAATAAACGTTATTCGTTAAGTTTAAAATTCTATATTTAAAGTTATAACGAATAATTATCTTCGTTTAAGCGAGCTTTATTACATTAAAGATATCATTTCTAATTAATTTTCGAAACTTTATAAAGTTTTTTAATATCGAATTAATTTTCAAGATAATTCTCGTTAGAATTTCTTTTAATTTGATTTTATATAGAACTTCAAATGCGATAATAAAGATAAAAGTATTTTTTATAATATTAAGAGTGTATTTAATTTCTCTTAATAGAGTTTTTTTTTTTTTTATATATACTTATCTACTAATAAATAGCGTAACGCGATCTTTATCGTCTGATTTACGCTTAATTTATTCGTCTATAAAAGAATAATAAGCTATAATTATTTTTAAGATTATTTCGCATTTTGCAAATAGTATCTTTCAAAAAGCGCTTATAAATTTCGAATTTCTATTTGAGATTAGACGAGAGAAAACCTCTTAAAACTTATAGATATAATCGAAATATCGTTCGATTTAAACTTTTACGAAGTTCTTTTTATTCTCGAATATCAGACGCACGAGTTTAAAAAACTTATCGATTACTATTAAAAGATAGTTATAATCATTTAAGATCATTAATAATTCGACTATAAAATCTATAATTAGTTTCTTTAATAATTACTGAGCTCTTTTTATCGATTGAAATTATTCGTAAAATAATTATCGAGAAGATTTAAACAATTAACAAGTCGAACATATTTCGATATATTTTTGAATTATCTTTCGCATTTTTAAAAAATAAACGAAATTTCGTAAGCGATCGTAGATTTTATAAATTTCGTTATAAATATATCAATTATAATCGTATTTTTATATTTGACGCGTTAATTTTTCGAGAATATAGAGACGATCGAAATTAGAGTTATTAAGTATATAAAATAGCTGAAAGTTAATATTTAGTCGATATAACTAATAAATCGTCTAAAAGTCGATTTCGAACTTCGTAATGTTCTTTACTTGCTTTTAAGATAAGAATCTTTTAATAAAGTATTAGAGATTATTTTCAGAAATTCGTCTTCGACGTATACTATCACTATTAAAAAGATATTAATCGTTATCGAATTTTCTATTAGAAGTCGAAAAAGCTCGTTTATATTATCGTGAGATTTCTCAGCGCGATAAACTATTGTTATTCTTATCAAAAAAGTGAATAAATATAACGTTTACTCGTTGAATCTGACTAAGCGACGTTCGTTTATCTTATTCTAAAGAGTCGATTTCAGTGCGATATAATCGATTATAATAGTGAAATTCTCGTTATCTAAAAATTGAGAAAGCTTAGTCAAAGTCTATATTAAAGTATCGACTTTTAATTCTATTATTTAATATTTTATTTCGATATCACTAAGATCGCGAGATAGAAATAGAATAAATCGTTTGACTTCGTCGACTCTCAGTTGATATAAAATCGTATCGTATTCTTTCTCTTTACTCTCGTCGATATAAAAAATAAATAAATAATTAAAATTCGAAAACGTTAATATCGAGGCATTATACAATTTAGCTTTTAATATCTCTCAGACTTTATAATATTTAAATTAGAACTAAAACTTAATAAACGATGAAATAGACTTATTCGAAGACTATATAAATTTAACGAAATTTAAATTAATATTAAATGAAAATCGCTTCTTCTTCGCGTGATTTCGTCGAGATTATTTCTTATTAAGACTTTTTTTAAATTCTTCGATTTTAAGTTTAATAAGAGATTTAATGATAATTACGTAGTTTTAAATAAATTTGCGATAATATTCGAAAAAATTTAAATCAGTCTTTAATTCTTTAAGATTTCTTGAAAAGAATATTCATCGAACGACGTTTATCTTCTCTTTTATAATATTTAAATCTAATTTAAAAACGTAATAATTAAGAGTCGTAATATTGAAATATACGAAATAACACTTCGACAGAAATAGCGTTATCTCGCTCTTCTTTAGTAGATTTAAAATTTAATTCAAATATTTGACGTGATTATTTAAGATCGAAAAGAAAATAATTATATTATTGATATAGATTAATATAAATTGTTAGAGATAGAGCGTGACAAGTCTTTTTATTCGATATTAAAAAAATTCAGATATATTCGTTAGATTTATAATCGAGATTTTTAATTATTCTTAATTTCGATGAAAATTAACGAATATAAATTTTTATCAATTAGACGATCGAATTAATTGCTATAAAAATCCTTTGGTGAAATTAATCGATAAAAATATTATCGAGTTATCGAAAGTTTTTAAAATAATATCTTACTTCGAAAGTGAATACGTATTAGAATAAAGTTTAATGTTAATCTTTCGTAAATCTATTACTACTTTAAATTTGTTATTTTTTTATATCATAAAAATCGAAAAGAAGATCGCTAACGACACTCTTAATAAGATTTTCTCGACGTATTCTTATTTTATTAAGAGATCAAAAATAGAATTTATAACTTTTCGATCTCTTTGAAATAAGTTGAAAGAATTTTATTTTAATTCGAAAAGATTTAATTCATCTTTAAAAGAAATAAGCATTTTAATTTTATTATTAAAACGATTAAGATTCGATCGAAATAGAGTTTAATATTTCTTTAAAATCTTTTCGATTCTTTCTCGATACTTAAAATCTTAATATTCGAAGATATCTGTCTTTAATACTACGACGTCTTCGAAATAATTCATGATATATAATTTAAACTTCGTCTGAAATTTATTATTAAAGATATCGATAAAATAAAAATTAATTTTAATAAATTTCGCGAAATTTTATAGAATTAACAAAGAATCTAGCAATTGATCTTTGTAAACTTTATATTAATATTTCTCGAAATTTGCAATTAAAATTACATTAGAATAATTGTTAAGTATCGTTTACACTTTCGATATAAAAAGTTTTAGCTGAAGAATTATCTTTGAGATAAACTCGAAAAGATAAAAATATTTAATTGTTAAAAATCGATATTTAATCGAAATATTCTATTTAGCGTCGAATTAAAGAACTGTGATTTCGATAATATAGACACTAATTTTTTTTCTTCGAGATATCTAAAGAATCTTAATCTTTATTAATAATACTAATATGAATAATTTCTCAATATATATATTAATCTTAAGAACTTTTAATCTAATCACGCGAATTGATACTTTCGCTTTATCGTCAATATTAATTATATCTGAAAAATCTCAGCGAATATCAATATTATTAAATTCTAAAATATCGATATCGATTATTATTTTATAGAGCAAGTTTAAGACAATATAAAATTCTTTCGAGACAATCTCTTCTTTTCTCGTGATAATTAATATTCTTATATTCGTCTTAACACAGTCGTATAAAAATAGAGTTTCGATATTAATTTCTTTACAACGTAATCTTTTTTCAATAAACATTAAATATAAACGATATTAATCGAAAAAACTTAGACGACAAATATCTTCTATTAAAGATATTAAAGATTTAATATCTAGATATAATTTCTAAATTCTCTTATTCTCTAAAAAGTAAATATATATAATTTTAAAAAAATTCTTAAAAGTGATTTTAAAAGTTTTTAAATTTAAAGTTTTAATATTTATAGTAAAGATATTAGCTTTAATAATATTAGAATCTAAGATTATTTCGATAACGAGTGTAATAATCGAAGTTAATTAAACTTATAAAGATATTTTTATAAATATATTAAAATAATTAAGCGATATTAATGAGTTTAAGAAGTTCGCAATAGATATAAATTTATTAAGAATTAATATTGCGATGAAGTTACTTTTTAATAAATCTCGATAAAAATTCTAAGATTCTTTTCTCTGAAGCTCTTTTTCGATTAAAGTTTTTAATACGACGTACGTTTTTTTAATCGTAGACGTTTAAATCTTTATTCTCATCTACGTCTTTCTTCTCTTCTTTTAAATTTATCTTTATTATTTTTCGACTTTAATTCATATAATTATTATTGTAATAATCTTCGTTATAATAACGATAAGAAGTCCGACCATGTTCCGGTGGCAACGGAACTAGAATGGCAGTGGAAAGAGACGCCGACAAGAAAGCGACGGCTATGGAAGAAACTAGCCGAAAAAGACACTGCTTCTGAGGTGGCTAGGGGCAGTTGTGCCCTACAAAGCGCTCTCTCTCGAAGACCTACAGGAACAGAGGAAGAGGTGGAAGCCTTCGTAGGAACCATAAACCAGGGCTTCCAGGAGATAGTGGAGAACTGCATACCGTGGGCAGAGCCTATGGCCAACTCGAAATCGTACTGGAATGCGGACTGCACAAAAGTTACTAAGGCAGCCAAGCTTGGGCTTAAAGAGCACCACCGACTCCGAGACGAGCAGTCAGCCGCGGAACTCCGGGAGGCGGAAAGAGAGAAGGTGAGAGTTATACGTAAAACTCGCANAACAGCTTCGAGTTGGCCAGCGAACAACTCCAACGGTCAAGACTACCCCTCGGGGTAGAGGAGACCATTAAGCCCAAAAAGGGCGCACGAAGAAGCGATCGTACCCGCCTCTAGAGGCGGGGGCGATCAGAGATACAAAAGTCAGAGAATAGAAGAGTCGGCGCAAAGAAGTAGAGAGATGTGCGGTGGTGTAATAGGGCTCCTAAGGAGCACAGCAGAAGGGAGAGCGTACTGTTTAGTTGAAGTTTTTGTCCAGAGGTTCGCCCTCAGGTTTCTTCAACGCCCAGCCGTAAAGCTGGTTCAGCGTTAATGTTACCCTCATTAGCTTACATCAAGTAGCTAGCATAGGCGTATAAAACAATCAATCAATCAATCAATAACGATAAGAATAAAAGAATAACTTCTTCGATTTTCGTTCGTTATCTTTGATATTTAAGATCTTTAAGACTCGTTTAAATTCTCAAAATCGTCTAAATTTAATCTTTATCGAAATAATCTTCGATTCGATATTTTAAATCAATTCTTTAATTGTAAGATTTTCAAGTAAACGTTAAATTCTAATAAAATTTGACGTAAATAAGTTAAAATCGAGCTTTATTCGAAATTTGTTTAGATTATAAACACGTTTTACGACGACTTCGTTATTACAAACTCGACGATTAAAATTCTCGACAATTCTTTTTTTTTCACGCATAAAAATAACGAGTATTAGATTTACGTTGAGATCTTATTAGAGATATCGAATAATTATATTCTCGTCGATAACTTCGATATGGTAAAAACAATTAATCTTTTTAATTAGATATTAATTAATAATAAAAATAGCGTTATCGAATCGAAATTTTATATTTTCGGTTTTCTTTAGAGATTTAAAGCGATTTAATCGATATTTTTTAAAAAGTTTATCTTCTTATATAGCGAGACTGTTATTTATCATCTAACGTACTCGAGCGAATAATTTATTATATTATTTTAAAGTATTTTCTTCTAGATATATCGATAATACTCTTAATATTAAATCGTTATTTTTTAATTTCGTAATGTATTGAAAACGACGAATAAAAAAAACTATAAATTACTTATTGAGATTAAATATTATAATATCTATTAATCGAAGAATTCGAGATTTTCGTTCTTTTAAGACGTGATCGATAGAATCTAAATAATCGTAATCTCGAGACTGACGATTAAATTAATAACGTTCATAGAAATGCTTATTTTATTAATAGCGTTCTCGACGAAAACGCTTATTCGATAATAATATTTAGTTATATTCTCGATTATAATAATATTCAAAAAATAATTTTAATCGACGATTTTCTTTAGAAATAAATTTAAAATTAACACTTATTCGATAACGAAGCTCGATATTTTATCGAAAAACTTTAAATCGAAGATAGACTAATTTATCTTTCGCTTCGAAACGACGTAATTCTAATTTATAACATCTTTGATAATTATCTAAAAGCTTCGAAATCAAATCTTTTAATTTAATATTACGTCGATTATAATTTAGTCGATCACTAAAGAGCTTTAATCTTATATCTTGACGAAATAAGATCGATATTCGATTAATTCGTTATAATAAGATGATAATTAATAAATCGACGAAGTTTAAAGATTTATTTATATTTTTAATTAATTTCTTTTTTACTTCTCGATTATATAAATCGTAATTAAATCGATTAAAATAAAGAAAATCGAAAAGATTTCTTTCTCGACGAGATTTTTTAAATCTTCGAGATTATTAAACGAGTAGAGAAGATCTCGATGAATTAAGAATCTTCGAACTCGATGAAAATTAACAACTGAAGAATTTTTTAATAAGATTCAATAATAAATCGAGTGCTTCGAATTCTTTTAAGTTATTTCTTAATTTAAAGATTCAAAATTCAAAATTCTTTTAATTTAGTATAAACTAAGACGAGTCAGACGAGAGAAGATATTTCTCGACTTTTCTCTAATACTATCTTTACTTCGCGTCTGATAATAAACGATATATCGTCTAAACTATTTTTATATCGATATTATTTATCGACGTTCGAAGAAACGATAGATCGTATCTCAAATCGTTTTTTATTAATTTTTCGATAACTATTAAAACGACAATAAAATTTCTTTAATAGCTAATTTTCGAATATTAAAAATTTTCAGCATTTCTTCGAATTTTTGTAATTTCTTTCACTCGTTCGATAGTGTGATTTATTATTTTTAGACTGTTAGGCGCAGGCCAAGAAGGGGCAGTAGTGCATGTATCCGCCTGAGCCGCGAATGCTTGGCATACGCATGCCAAGCGATTCCTTGGCGAAGAAGCTTAAGGAGCGCATGCCCCCGTGTTTCTAATTTTCCTTCCTTAAGAATTAGTCTTACCATCTAGATATATATATACTCTACTAAGTTCACATTGCTACACAACCCTAGCCTGGCTTCTATACTTCTATTATATAAGCCAGTTTAACACTAACTC
>NKYR01000045.1:212861-235850 GCA_003184365.1 Evernia prunastri
AATTCCTACAGGGAGATCCCAAGGAACAGTGGCATAACGAACGCGAAAAGGAACCGGAAAAGGCACGAAGCTGGTCCTATTTCGAAACCTTCCTTCTTGACAAAGTCCAANAACCAAAATCCTACCAGGAGGTCCAGGTTTTTCTAGGCTTTGTGAACTTCTATCGAAGGTTCATTCATCATTACTCCCAAATTGCTGGATCACTTACAAGCTTATTGAAGGGCAGTACAAAGGGAATTAAGATAGAACCTTTTGACTGGCCCGTTGAGGCAGAGGAGGCGTTTCACAGTCTTCGCGCAGCCTTCACGCAGGCACCTCTCTTGCGTCACTTTAACCCGGAGTTGCCGATTAGAGTGGAAACAGACTCTTCGGATTTTGCCTTAGCTGGCATCCTAACACAACTTCAAGAGGATAACAAACAGTGGCATCCAGTGGCCTTTCACTCCAGGAAAATGATCGATGCCGAGCGAAACTACGAAACGCACGATCAGGAGTTACTCGCCATCGTAACGGCGTTCAAACACTGGCGTCACTACCTCGAAGGGAGTTTTCACCCTGTAGAAGTACTTACAGATCACAATAATCTTAAGTATTTCATGGGACTGGCCAATTTGAATGGACGGCAGGCCAGATGGGCCATGAAGTTGTCAATGTTCGATTTCTTCATCACGCATAGGCCGGGTAAGACAAACCCAGCCGATGCGCCGTCAAGGCGTCCAGATTACAAGGACGAGAACAAGTCGATGAATCGATTGTTGCCTACGTTGCAACAAAAGCTTGCATCGATAGGAAGTCTGGTAAGCCCCATATTTTCTGCCATTCGAATAGCATATGGGCAAGGCAAGGGGTATGAGCATGCAAGTCGCAGCTGTACCGATGAGTACCCTTTTGCAGTGAACAGCCTAAACATGGGTGCTCAGCACTGTTTAGAAGCTGGCAAAGAGGAAGAAGTGGCTAGCCAGAGGGCTACCCTTGCAAATTTGATGACAGCCGCAATTCAAGAGACCCACCTTGATGCTGTACATCCTTCGAGGCTTAGGGAACCTCCAACTGCGAGAGCAGAGAGCTCAAGCGAGACGCTTGCTCAGAGTACACGCAACGTAGCTGCCGTGCAGCTTAACCCTGTTGCTGGGACTGTTGGTTGCAAACAGCTCGTCCCACGCTTAGTCGCCCAAATTGCAGGGACTAGCGAAACGGCATACGATCCAAGTAGCAAGTCCATCTTCGAGCTTCTTAAAGCACTTCAGCTGGAAGATCCTTATGTCCAACAGCGAAGAGAAGGCCAAGCGCAGGACAAGCGAACGGAAGACGCCGGAGCTTGGACGTGGAATAGCCAGGGACTGTTGAGATACAATGGTAAATTGTATGTCCCGGAAGAGGCTTCTGTCCGTGAAGAGCTATTGAAACGCCATCATGATGATCCTCTTGCAGGACATTTTGGAGTAGACAAGACTCTGGAATTGATGGGCCGAAAATACTATTGGGATAGTATTAAGGCAGATGTGAAATCATATGTAGATTCATGTGACATCTGTCAAAGGAAAAAGGTGAAACGTCACCGTCCTTATGGTGAGTTGAGTGCGCTTCCTCAACCAAGTGGGCCGTGGAAAGAAATCACAATGGATTTCATCACGGACCTTCCACCAAGTAGGCGTAAAGGACACGTCTATGATGCGATTCTTGTGGTTGTCGATAGGTACACCAAAATGGTCAGATACCTACCAACCACTAAGAAAATCAATGCCCCGGAGCTTGAAGAGCTGCTAATGCAGGAAGTTTTTCTGCGTTTTGGTGCCCCTGAAGGTATTGTCACAGATCGTGGATCTGTGTTCACAAGTGCGTTCTGGTCTCAAGTCTGCTATCAAATGAAGATGAAACGCAGGCTAAGCACTGCCTTTCATCCTCAAACGGACGGTCAAACAGAGCGGCAGAACCAAACCTTGGAACACTACCTTCGAGTGTATTGCAACGAAAATCAGGACGACTGGGCCGAACTTCTATTTGTGGCCGAATTCGTCTATCAACAAAGCGAGCACTCGACGATAGGGTGTAGCCCATTCTACGCAATGTACGGCTACAATCCTACATTTGAAGTGAGCATCGAGGACGATCCTCCCGAAGGGGAAGTGCCAGCAGCAAAAGAGCGTGTGAAAGAGATTCATGCNTGAGTACCCTTTTGCAGTGAACAGCCTAAACATGGGTGCTCAGCACTGTTTAGAAGCTGGCAAAGAGGAAGAAGTGGTTAGCCAAAGGGCTACCCTTGCAAATTTGATGACAGCCGCAATTCAAGAGACCCACCTTGATGCTGTACATCCTTCGAGGCTTAGGGAACCTCCAACTGCGAGAGCAGAGAGCTCAAGCGAGACGCTTGCTCAGAGTACACGCAACGTAGCTGCCGTGCAGCTTAACCCTGTTGCTGGGACTGTTGGTTGCAAACAGCTCGTCCCACGCTTAGTCGCCCAAATTGCAGGGACTAGCGAAACGGCATACGATCCAAGTAGCAAGTCCATCTTCGAGCTTCTTAAAGCACTTCAGCTGGAAGATCCTTATGTCCAACAGCGAAGAGAAGGCCAAGTGCAGGACAAGCGAACGGAAGACGCCGGAGCTTGGACGTGGAATAGCCAGGGACTGTTGAGATACAATGGTAAATTGTATGTCCCGGAAGAGGCTTCTGTCCGTGAAGAGCTATTGAAACGCCATCATGATGATCCTCTTGCAGGACATTTTGGAGTAGACAAGACTCTGGAATTGATGGGCCGAAAATACTATTGGGATAGTATTAAGGCAGATGTGAAATCATATGTAGATTCATGTGACATCTGTCAAAGGAAAAAGGTGAAACGTCACCGTCCTTATGGTGAGTTGAGTGCGCTTCCTCAACCAAGTGGGCCGTGGAAAGAAATCACAATGGATTTCATCACGGACCTTCCACCAAGTAGGCGTAAAGGACACGTCTATGATGCGATTCTTGTGGTTGTCGATAGGTACACCAAAATGGTCAGATACCTACCAACCACTAAGAAAATCAATGCCCCGGAGCTTGAAGAGCTGCTAATGCAGGAAGTTTTTCTGCGTTTTGGTGCCCCTGAAGGTATTGTCACAGATCGTGGATCTGTTTTCACAAGTGCGTTCTGGTCTCAAGTCTGCTATCAAATGAAGATGAAACGCAGGCTAAGCACTGCCTTTCATCCTCAAACGGACGGTCAAACAGAGCGGCAGAACCAAACCTTGGAACACTACCTTCGAGTGTATTGCAACGAAAATCAGGACGACTGGGCCGAACTTCTATTTGTGGCCGAATTCGTCTATCAACAAAGCGAGCACTCGACGATAGGGTGTAGCCCATTCTACGCAATGTACGGCTACAATCCTACATTTGAAGTGAGCATCGAGGACGATCCTCCCGAAGGGGAAGTGCCAGCAGCAAAAGAGCGTGTGAAAGAGATTCATGCGTTACGGGAAGACCTTGTCAAACGTTGGCAAAGCTTAGCAGAATCGCAAGCTAAGACTTACAACAAAAAGCACAAGGCACAATCTTTTCAAGAGGGAGACTTGGTGATGTTGTCAACCAAGAATTTGAAGCAGAAGCGACCAAATAAGAAGCTTTCAGATAAAGCAATTGGCCCATTCATTATTCGGAACCGTGTCGGCAAACAAGCTTACCGGTTAGCACTCCCGCCAATCTATCGAATTCACAACGTTTTCCATGTGTCACTGCTGGAACTCTACCGGCGTAGGGACAATAGTACAATGCCAGCATACACAGCATCGGAATTGATAGATGGCGAAGAAGAATGGGAGGTCGAAAAGATCTTGGACAAAAGAAAGCGGAAGGGCGAGGTAGAATACCTTATTCGCTGGGCTGGATATCCAGTTGAATACGATCAATGGGTACCAGAAGAGAACATGGAGCATGCGCAAGAACTACGAGATGCTTTTGAAAAGCCTAAAAAACGAAGGCGTAAAGCAAGGTAGACGCATGTGTGGCAATGCCCCAGAGGGTAACGATTCTCAAATTGCCCGTAGGCACCGCAACAAAAAATGGTGCCAAAATGGCCAACAGAATCTAAAAAACATTGCCCGTAGGCACGACAACGAGCACAAAACAAAAAACAACCACCACCAGCAAAGCGCAAACCTATCATACCTGACCCGTAGGTCAGGCGCGCAAAAAGCGCCGGCGCGAAGCCAGGTTGCTCACTCGTCAAAGCCCCCAAACGCCTCCTCCCCCTCCACCATTCCATCGCTTCCAAAGGTGCTGTCCGGGGAGAAACCGTAGATATCACGCATGATATCATCGGTTGCAGCATTGTTGCTGCTGCTGGGTCCCAACCCGGCACGATCATCTTCTTCCTCCTCGTCTTCATCGCCGGGATCCGGCGACGCCTCCACTCCTTCCTCCCCACGATTTGCTGGCGCGTTGCCAGCGCTACGGCCGCTGCTGGGGTCGGCAGCGGGAGCCTCCCCCATGCTGTCATCACCGTCATCATTGCCGCGAGGCGCATGGGAAGCGCGGGGGCTACCGCCAGGGGCAGCGCCGTCTTCGCCGCCGTCGCCGCCGCCATTGTCGTCGTCGGACTCGTCGTCCCGCTCTGGGTCGGAGTCGGAGTCGGAGTCGGGCTCTGGTGGGTTCATTGGTGGCAGGCCAGCCTAAAACATGGTTAACACGTAAGAATCGCGTGAAACTCGTACGCGGAACGTATGGGTACCTACGGTGTAACGCATGACATCGTAGATGCCGGTTAACACAGACAAAATCTTGCGATTTGTCTTTGCCAGATCAACAGACGCCGCGAGACTATCCGGCTTCTTGTGCGTCCCAAATCTGTTTTGGACGCGTTGACAGGCCGTTATGACCTTGTTGGTGGCATCACATCTCGCTTTAAGGCGAGCGAGGGTCGTATGTCCCCTATCACCGGGATAAGACCACGACGCGCAGTGCGCACGAGGCGCCGACGCAACAGAAACACACGGTTAACTCCGGAAAGGAGTTCTTCATCACCCGCCGGGAGCTAAAACCCATTATAAGCCCCGCGTTACACATACGCGTTTGTTACGTTTATCATGGAAGTACTCACCGGAACACAATCGGCATGCCCGCGGGAGCAATGCGAGCATTTCTTTACGATGTTGCCATCTTCATCGTATTCTGCATCACAGGAGCCAGGCTGGTGGGCCCATGCTCGCCGGACGCAACGGCAACAGGAACTCTCCGTCAAGGACGGGAGAGGGCCGGCGCTTCTGTCGGCAATCGGGTGCGGAGGGGCCTAAAAACGCATGAGTAACGTATACCAAACGCCGGTATGGTTCACTCACAGGAGGGACGACCAAGCCGGGCATTGCGGGTTGAACGCCTGCCATGATGCAAGGGGTTAGGGTACGTGAGCTAGACGTCTACTGTATGTGCAAGATATGAAAAGTGCGAGTAGCGCAAGCAAAATTGGGTGGGTGAGAAGGCTTGTTGGGAGAAGAAAAAAGTTGAGGAAAACAACAACTTTTGTGGGCGAAAAGCACGCTAGTCGCCTGGCAACAATCACACAATCGCGACGACAACGTACACCACGCGCCGACGTGACTCACGCCCACAACAACAACCAACATCCGCAACAATTACAGACTCTACGTCAACTACAACTCAGTGGTTGGGTTTTGTCAAGGATGCAATGCACAGACGTAACGCAGCAACATACAATTTTGGTATGTTGTTCGATGTTTTCCAGTAGCTCGGAAAGGACTCTTTCCCTTGTGTCCCCTCTGGGGTTTGAAGGGTTTTAATGAGCCTGTCCAGCACTGGCAATGGATTCGAGGACGAATCCTTGAAGGGAAGAGGCCATGTTAGGCGCAGGCCAAGAAGGGGCAGTAGTGCATGTATCCGCCTGAGCCGCGAATGCTTGGCATACGCATGCCAAGCGATTCCTTGGCGAAGAATCTTAAGGAGCGCATGCCCCCGTGTTTCTAATTTTCCTTCCTTAAGAATTAGTCTTACCATCTAGATATATATACTATATATATATATATATATATATACTCTACTAAGTTCACATTGCTACACAACCCTAGCCTGGCTTCTATACTTCTATTATATAAGCCAGTCTAACATAGACGTAATATTAAACGTTTCTTAGTTACTTTAAAAGATTTGACGAATTAATTAAAACGATTTTTAAGATTAAGAGAATCGTTTCTTTTTATCTTCGTTATAATAATTAACTTTATAAAAGTATTCTTAGATGTAGCTTTAGTAGACGATAATGTTCTTAAAAGATTTTAAAGTGTCTTAATATCTTATTTAAAAGTTTATAGAGATAATTAAAAACTTTTCGAATTCGTCTTCGTGATTAATCGTTTAATAACTTATTAATTAATCGAGTCGATTAATTCGTGTTAATAGACTTTGAAGATAAGAAAATCGTGAAGTTGAAAGAATAGTTTTAAGATTTTTCGATTAATCTAATAATTCGAAATTAGCGTGACTGAGTTAGATGTGAATTGCTTAAAATCGATTGAGATAATATAATATTAATATAGCGAAAGCGTTATTAATAATTTGAAAGTATTAACGAAAGCGTCTAATACACTTCGAATTCTTCTATATATAAAGTCTAAATAATAGCTAGTATATCTCGAGAACTTCTAAAATTTAAAAGAACTGCTTAATGTATCTTCATGATATCGCGATATTGCTATTAATTATCACGATCGTCATAATATATATGTATATAGTAGATATAAACGTGATTAATAAGAACTATCGAGAATTCTGCTACTAAATACATTGTTCGCCAAGCATATCTAGATCTGACTAGCTCCTTTCAGACCAAGTCTAACCAGACCGTAGACCAGATCATAACACCACTAGATCTGACCAGCTCCTTTCAGACCAAGCCTGACCAGATCATAACAATAGTAATAAAAAACGTTATTATATATCGCGTATTTTATTATTATCGTCGAATTCGAATAATTCATATATTTTCTTTCGATAAATGTAATATTTTATTTATCTAACGTTTAATATAGTTATGAATAAATAATAAAAATAATTATTATAATACGTCGATTTAAGTTTTTATTCGAAGATTTTCGCTTATAATTAATAATATATAGTTTTAAATAAAATTATTAATAAAAATAAATTCATTATTATAATTATAAAGAATTTATCGAGAAAGTAATTAAATTAATCGACGAGATATATTAAAAATAAAATAATTAAATAGATTCTTTTATTGATAATAAATTTATAATAACAAAATTAAATAAATATCGTATTAAAGATAAATATTATATAAAAGATAAATGTTATATAAAAGATAAATAAATAAATAGATAAAAAATGTATAATAAATGTTATAGACGATTATCGTATAAATTTTATAGGGTTAATTACATTTCGATATAGCGTTATAAATTTAATAATACATTTAAAATCTTTATAATTATCGATTGTTTTTAGATATTTTAATAATAAAGTTATTCGCTATATAAATATTTATCATAATTTTAACTTAATAATATTACAATTTTTTTATTTAATCGAATCGAATCTAACGCGACTTAATTCTATTTATAAATATTAATCTTCCGTTATTATTAGATCTTTATAATTATTATTTCGTTTACATCGAAATTAATATAATTATTTACACTTTAATTTCTAATAACATTAAAATTTAATCTTTTTAATATAAATATATTTATTATAAAATAGTTTTTTAAATTAAAATAATTATAATTCGCTAAAAATTAGAAAATTAAAACTTTATTTTATACGTTTTATTAATATATATAATAAAATAGAATAGAATTAAATTAAATTAAATTAGAAAATCTTAAATTTATATATATAATTAGCATATATAAAAACACAAGATAGAACTAAGCTAAAATATCTTAAATTTATATGTGTAGTTAATCAAAAAATCGAAGTTTCTACGCTCTTTAATATAGCGTGCTTAGTTAGTTCGTTAGATCTTTCGAGCGTAGAAATATCAAAATTTGAATATATTTTTCTTACAACTTATATAACTTTTTGTTTTTCTATAACTTTTTTATGATCATTTTTTTAGACTGTGAAAATCTATATGCGCTATTCATAAAATTCGTCTTATAGTCGTTTATAAATACTAAGTTGAAGAATTTTTACCTCTGAGAGATCGCGAAACTAAGCTCCTCGAAGGTGTTCGAAGATACGCGACCCCTGCGCTCAGATTAACTAATTCGCATCATAAATCAAATTCATGAACCTATACTTGTTAATTATAAAATCGAAATTTTTACGCTTTTAAATATCGCGTATTAAACTAATTTATTAAATCTTTTAAGCGTAAAAATATCAAAATTTTAATATAATTTTTTTATAATTTAAATAACTTTTTATTTTTTTATTACGTTTTTAAAAAATTAAATTAAATTACAAAAATTTATATAAATTATTTAAGAAATCAAAAATTCTTTAAATTGATTCTATAATTATTAATAAATTTTAAATTAAAAGCTTTTTATCTTTAAAATATTTTAAAATTTAATATATTTTAAAAATACGCGATCTTGAAATTAGTTTTTAAATTTTTTAAAATACTTTTATAAATTTATTTATAAATTTATATTTATATAAAATAAAAAATTAAATCGAGATCGAAATTAAAATATATTATATTTAATCGAAGAATATCGAAAGATAGAATTATATCTTTATAACGAATTATTAATTTTTATCGTTTTTTTTACGTGAAAATATTAAATAAAAAAATAATATATTTTTTATTTATATATCGTTAAATATTAAAGAATTAAATAACGAATATATAAATTTATGTATATTATTACGAAATAAGTGTAATAAAGATTAAAAATATGGTTAACTCCGGCTGGTTAAACAGCTTCGAGTTGGCCAGCGAACAACTCCAACGGTCAAGACTACCCCTCGGGGTAGAGGAGACCATTAAGCCCAAAAAGGGCGCACGAAGAAGCGATCGTACCCGCCTCTAGAGGCGGGGGCGATCAGAGATACAAAAGTCAGAGAATAGAAGAGTCGGCGCAAAGAAGTAGAGAGATGTGCGGTGGTGTAATAGGGCTCCTAAGGAGCACAGCAGAAGGGAGAGCGTACTGTTTAGTTGAAGTTTTTGTCCAGAGGTTCGCCCTCAGGTTTCTTCAACGCCCAGCCGTAAAGCTGGTTCAGCGTTAATGTTACCCTCATTAGCTTACATCAAGTAGCTAGCATAGGCGTATAAAACAATCAATCAATCAATCAAGATTAAAAATTAATTTTTTTAATTTCGACTAAAAGAGATTTTTAAGATTAATTATTTAAATTTCGATATAAACGTTATTATAAATATAAATTTCAAGAAAAGATTTAATTTAATAATAAAGAAGTTTAATCATTTTAACGAAGAACTAAAAATATTTTACAAAGTATAAATATTTTAAAAAGTATTTTTATTATTATAAAGAAATTTCGATAAAAAAAATTTAAATAAATATATTAATTTTTAAAATAATTTATAGAATTTTTTTATAATATTTTAAAAAATAATAAAATTAACGAATATATAAATTAATATAATAAAGTTAAAAAGATATCGTTTAGGTTTATAAAATTAAATAATCTTTTATTAATTTATCGATTATTAATACTTTATTACTTTATTAAAAACAATTTGTTATTTTTATAAAATATTAATTTTTATTTTAAATATTATAAGATTATTAAATTTTATACGTATCGGTTTAAATTATATCGAATTAATTTTAAAGCTTTGCGAGATTTCTTTTATATTTTTAAAATCTTAATAAAACTTTTAAACTATAATATCGATAGTGAATATATCAACTTTTATATCGTTTTTATATCGTTTTTAAAATAATTAATTTTTAGTTTCTTATCGAAATTTATACTTAATAAAGAGCTCTTTAATCTTTAAGCGCGTCTTATATTATCGATATTTTTTATTTTATTAATTTTTAAAAGTCTTTAAATATTTATTATATCGTATAATTTATTAAGCTAGTTAATAATTAATAAAATTATTAAAAAGATTAAACGCTCGTTCGACTATTAATATATATAATATTATAAGATAAAGTTAAGTTAAAAAATCTTGAATTTATATATGTAGCTAATCATAAATTTTATTCTATTACGCTTTTTAATAACGCGTGCTTAATTAATTCGTTAGATCTTTTAAGCGCACTCTTATTAAAATTTAAGTGTAATCTTTTTATAAATTAAATAATTTCTTATTTTTCTATAACTTTTTAAAAAAAATTTATACGTTATTTAGAAAATTAAAATTTTCAAAATTAATTCTATAATTATTAATAATTATTAAATTAAAACTTGATTGATTGATTGATTGTTTTATACGCCTATGCTAGCTACTTGATGTAAGCTAATGAGGGTAACATTAACGCTGAACCAGCTTTACGGCTGGGCGTTGAAGAAACCTGAGGGCGAACCTCTGGACAAAAACTTCAACTAAACAGTACGCTCTCCCTTCTGCTGTGCTCCTTAGGAGCCCTATTACACCACCGCACATCTCTCTACTTCTTTGCGCCGACTCTTCTATTCTCTGACTTTTGTATCTCTGATCGCCCCCGCCTCTAGAGGCGGGNCCTGCAGTCGGGGTCGATCCCTGGAACCCTTATCCTGTTGAGGAATGCGTTAAGCCCGATTTTGCCGCTTCTCATTTGGACAGCGACCGAAATTAAAACTTTTTATTTTTAAAAGTAAATAATTTTCTTTAAATATTATATATTTTAATAAAAAAAACTTTTTTTATATAGTATTAAATTCAGTAATTTGATAGAACGAATAAAATCTTTAAAAATTGTAGTATTATTTAGATTCGATTTCGAGATGCGCGGAGAAAAAAAAAAGAAAAAAAAAATCTTTCGAAAATTGAAAAAATAAAAAAAACGAGTAGAAAAAAGTTTACTAAATAAATTTCGACTATTTTTAATTGCTTGCAAATTAAAAGATAAAAAAAGTTTGATTTTTTAATTTTCTAATTACTCGCATTATAAACTAAATCTATAAATCTATATTTATATAAGAAAGAATATTACTATTTGTAATCGTTAAATACGATATTTCTTTAAAAGATATATTAATAGAAAAAAGCATTTATTCGAAAGACGTTCGAGTAACTTAATAGATAAGATTTATAATTAAATTCTTCTTTTTTAATTATATTAATCTTTTAACTTAGCGAGAATCTTTAGTTAATCGAGTAATTTTATATATTCATTTTACGTCTTTTATTTACTATTAAACTAATATAATATACTTACGCGATAAGATAGTTAAGACTCGATATATTAAATAATCGAGTTGTTTAATATATTTATCGACGAATTTTTATTATTTAATATAATATATAAATAAGACGAAATAATGCTCGTCGTTAATATTCTTCTTTAATACATCGCTCTTAATTTTATTCTCTCTCTCTTTAAGAGATCTTTTTAATATCTTCGTTATAACTCGAGTAAACAATTTTAAAGCGTAAAAACATCTAAAAGTAATTCTCGAAAGTATCTTAGAAGTGTTAGTAGTACTCGATATTTGACATTAACTATAGATTTAAGTACTATCTATTGTAATAATGTGAACTGCATAATAAAGACTACACTTCGCTTTCTATAAATCGTATCGTTATTATTAATAACGTATTAATAACATTGCAATAACGCATCAATAACACTACGATAGCGTATTAATAACATTTTAATGAATTTACAATAGCGCATTACTAGAAATACAATAATATATCACTAAAGTTATAGTAATATATTTATAATATCGTAATATTACAAAAATACTAATTATTGAATTTAGCTAAATACTATACTATAATCTAAATAGTCGAGAAATTCTCGTTACTAAAAATTTGAATTTAATATTATATAAGCATAAACTTTATTATAGATATAGATATAGATATACTGAGATATCTTCGTATGACTATATAGCTAAATGACTGTAATAGATATATGTAGATATAGACTTGAATATAGATATGCTGAGATGTCTTCGCATAAATATATAGCTAAATAATTGCAATAGATATAATATGATATAGATATAGATATAGACTTAAGTATAGATATGCTAAGATATCTTCGTATAATTACATAGTTGAATAAATATAGTGAATATAAATATAAATATAAGTATAAGTATAAATATAGATATAAACATAGATAAGTATGCTAAGACTTCTTCGTATAACTTTATAACTATATAGCTAAATAACTGCAATAACTGCAATAACTTAAATTGCTTAATAGCTAAATAAATAAATAACTAAATAATTACAAAAGGCATAAATATAAAGTATAAGCGTGACTGAAATATCTTTATAATTGCAATAACTAAAATAACTAATAATTAAATAATTAAATAATTGCAAAAAGTATAAGCATAAAGTATAAAATATAGAGTATAAGAGTAATCGAGATATCTTTATAAGTTGCAATGGCTGCAATAACTACAATAGCTAAATAGTCGAATAACTAAATAATTGCAAAAAGCATAGACAAAAAGCATAAGCGTAATCGAGATATCTTCGTGAACTGCAATGGCTGTGTCACGGTGTGAAGTCAGCCCAGCTTCCAGCCCAGATCTAGTCTAGATTTAGCCTAGTCAGCCAAGGGTTGCTGGAATCCCATTTCCACTGTTGTATATGCGACGGTTATGCGATAGCCGTGTTGGCTTTCGTCTGATCCTATATAGGGGCGCTGAGCGCCCACTTTCCACTTTCCTTCCTGGTCTTTCGTCTTGTAAATAGACCTGACCCTACCAGACCAAGTATACCAAGTGGTAGTCCTAGCCTAGCCTCGTTCCTTGACAGGCTGCAATGACTACAATGACTGAATAGTCGAATAACTAAATAATTGCGAAAAGCATAGATAAGGAGCATAAGCGTGATCGAGATATCTTCGTAAACTGTAATGATTGTAATGACTGTAATGACTGCAATAACTACAATAACTGTAATAACTTAATAGATGAATAATTGAATAACTAAATAATTGCAAAAAGCATAGATATAAAGCATAAGCGTAATCGAGACATCTTTATTGCTTTAGTGATTGTATAACTAAATAGCTATATAACGAAATAATTATATAGAGTATATATATAAGTATAGATATAGATATAGATATAGATATATTATATGAGTATGTGACTTATTGCGCCATTGACGGTTTATTGCAAGCGATAATTCATTATCACATTATTAAGTATCGATTTTTTAGAAAAGTCTGACTAAGAAACATTGACTATAAATATCGAAATTACTCGACTTCTCTAAGATAACTCTCGAAAGCGAATTTTCGAATTCTCGAATAGCGTAGAATAATAGAAAAGCTTTCGATCAATACTAACTTAGTTAATTCGTAATCGATTTTCAAAATTTCTAAAAATATTAATATAAGTAATAAGTCATTGATTTTAGAACTTTTTTATATATATTTGAAAAATATTAATTATATAAGTATAGAGAAATCACGAGATCTTAGGTGCTCGAAGGGAATCTCGAAAGTGATTCGAAAGTAACCAGAAAGCGAACGTTCTGGGTTTTCGAGTAGCGTAAACTAGTAAAAAACTTTCAATCAATACTAACTTAATTAACTCTTAGCCGATTTTCAAAATTCTCAAAGATATTAATATAATAGATCTTTAGTTTCAATATTTTTTTTGAAGATTTAAATCATATTAATTGTATAAGCGTAGATAAAGAAATTTTAAAATTTGTAAAAAGAAAAGTTCTAGTCACGTAATAAAACACTTGACAAAAAAATCTTATTTTCTTCTCTTATAATAATCTTTTTATATAATCTATATATAAAAGATTTAAATTTATAATCAATATTTATTGAAATCGAGTAAAAACTCGCTAAGTTAGTATTCAATCAAAAACCTCTTATTAAAATTAATTCGATTAATCTATTAAAATGTAAATATAATCTAGATTAAGCTTTTTCGAGTATCTATCTATTTTTAATAGATTATAAATTCGAATAATCGAGTGAAAAAGATTTCGAAATATTTAAAACGATTTCGTCTTGATAAAGATTTAAAGTCGAAGATTTAAGCTCGATTATAATATATATCTAATAGTCAAATTTTTAAGACGTCGCGCTTAAAGCTAACTCGATCTTCGTATATTTTCGCTCTTTAGTTTTTTAAATTCGATTTCATTTAAGAGTTATATTAAAATTTGAATATTATCTAAATTAAGCTTTTTTTAATATCGATCTTTTTAATAAATTATAAGCTCGAATAATCGAGTGAGATAAGATTTCGAAATTTTCGAAATAATTTCGTCTTAGTAAAGATTTAGAGTCGAGAATTCAAGTTCGACTATAATATACGATAGTCAAATTTCTTTCTACGTCGCGCTTAAAGCTAACTCGACCTTCGTATACTTTCGCTCTTATCTCTTAATATTGATTCTATTTAAGAGTCGTATTAGAATATAAATATAATTTAGATTAAGCTCTTTCGAGTATCTATCTATTTTTGACATAAGCGAATATCTAAAGTCTAATGTCTTTGTTACGGTTATTGCAGATGTCTTCTATAGACGCTTCTATCAGAAGAGATCGAAGAAGCGAAGGATAGCGCCTTGGCAAATATGGCTACAAAAGCAGCTTTCTTCATAGCCTTCTCAATCAACAGCTTATTACACTATTATTCTAAATCTATTAATTTCATTAATTTATTATTAAGTTTATCATATTCGTTATAAATAATAGTAATATTCGTATTACTTATAAGTATTATATTATACTTATAAGCAGATCTAGATCGTTCTTATTATTAAACTATACTTATTAAAACCTTATTTTATTATTGCGAAGTATACTTTATTAGAGTTATTTAGTCTTCGTATCGTCTAATATATTTTTTTATTAGTCGTTTTACAATATTATTAGAAAGATTACTATAGTTCGATAAAGTCTAAATCTCATTAATTAGTTTATATATAATTCTTTTATTAGATTTATTAAGTATTAATAGTTAATGCAATAATTCTTTCATTAAAGCGTCAATGATTAGTTTTAATAGAAGTACATATAACATATTATGACAGCATGCACTATCTCAGATCGATATAAAGTAGTCTATTCTACTAATCAGCAATCAGCTATTTACGACATCTACTCGCTATAATATTCAATTAGCATATCTATAGCTTAATCTCATTAGCTATAAAAGTCTTTCGCAGTTATTTCTTATTTTAACATCTTATTTATTTATAACTACGACTAGACTTATAAAGTATAAAAAAGAGTATTAAATAAAGCATAAAAACGAGTATAAAATAAAGCAAAAAATAAAGCATAAAATGAAGTCACGAGAGAGTGACATTTTCATTATTTTGTCGATAATTGTTACGATTATTATAGAAGTCTTCTACAGACGCTTCTATCTGAAGAGATCGAAGAAGCGAAAAATAGCGTCTTGACAAATATAACTACAAAGGTAGCTTTCTTTATAGTCTTCTCAATTAATAATTTATTACACTATTATTTTAAATTCATTGATTTCATTAATTTGTCATTAAGTTTATTATATTCGTTATAGTCTTTCAATATCATATAGATATATATTTAATAACTTTATTTTAAAATCGTTATTATTATTTTTAATATCGCTGAAATTCGTAAATAAAGATAAAACTTTAGTCGTAAATTAATTAATGTAAGTAAATTATTATATCTCTTTTTTATATAAAGTAGTTTCTTTTTTTAATTTAATCTTTTTATTTAAAATTTAATTGTTTTAAATATTTAGACGAATAATAAAAAAATCGAGTTAAGAAGTTATTATCTTCGTTATTTTTTAAAGTATTTAAATTTCGATTTATTATCTTTATTAATATTATAGTAGAAATATATTGTAAATTTATTACAACTAGACGTTTTAATATAAAACGATATTTAATTAGCGTTTTTAAAATGTTAGATACATTCGTATAAAGCTTTTAAGAGATTAGAGATAATAATATATTTAGATCGAATTACGACGATAATGAAAATAATTCTTTACTTAATAATACTACGCCTCGAAAAGATGTAAGATAATATAATATTTGAGAAATTTCTTTTATATTAATATATATAAAATAATAAGATAGAACTAATCTAAAATATTTTAAACTTATATGTGTAGTTAATCAAAAAATCGAAGTTTCTACACTCTTTAATATAGCGTGCTTAGTTAATTCGTTAGATCTTTCGAGCGTAGAAATATCAAAATTTAAATATATTTCTCTTACAACTTAGATAACTTTTTGTTTTTCTATTACTTCTTGAAGATTTTTTTTAACTTATATAAACTTTTATACTCTATTTAGAAAATTAGATTTTTTTAAAATCGATCTTATAAATATTAATAACTATTAAATTAAAACTTTTTATCCTTTAGAAATTAATAGTTTTCTTTTAATAACATATATTTTAATAAGAAAATCTTATTATATAGTAGTAAATTTAGTAGTTTAATAGAACGATAAAATCTTTAGAAATTGTAGTATTATTTAGATTCGATTTCGAGCTGCGCGAAAAAAAAGAAAAATTTGAAAATTGAAAAAAATTAAATTAAATAAGAAGAAAAAAGTCTACTAAATAAATTTCGACTATTAATAATTGATTGCAAATTAAAAGATAAGACAAGTTTAGTTTTTTGATCTTTATCGGCAAATCTAGATTTAAAAAATAAGTAAGAATTGCGCGAGATGCGTAGAAAATGCGTAGAATGCGTAGAATAAGTAGAAGGAGTTTATGTTAATTGCTATACGTAGAATAAGTAACTTCACTCTAGTTATAGTAGAATAAGTAGTATAAGTAAAATTAAGTTACTTATTCTACGCATCGCATTTAGAGTAACTTCGAAATTTATATATAATTAATCTCAAAGATTGCGATAGTTAAGTAGTTTATTTCATTAATAATTAACGATATTATAATAAGATCGTACGACGTTAATTATTTATTTCTGTCAAAAATTTAGTTAAAATTCATATAAATAAACTTAGTTTTTCACGAGCGTGAATAATTATCGTCGTAGAATCTTGTCGTTGTAACGTAGATTCTTTAAAAAAAAAAAAAAAAAAAAAGATTAATTGCGCGTTAATAGTAAAGTTGCTTATAATAGATTATGCGTAGAGTCAACTTACTTATTCTACGTATAGTCTACTTATTTTTGTGTGAAGTTACTCACTCTGCGTATAGTAGCAATGCGTAGAATACGCAACTCAGCTTTACTATACGTAGACTATATACGTAGAATACGTAGAATACGCAAATTCGATTTTAGAATAAACTTTTTAAATTTGTCGATGTTTTTATTACTCGCATTATAAATTAAATTTATAAATCTATACTTATATAAAATAATATAAGAGATTTATAAAAGAGATTTTTTAAAAAAATATACTTTATATTATATAACGAAAATTTAAATATCGTATAATTTAATATAGATATAGATATAGATATAAATATAAATATAGATATAGATATAAATATAAATATAAATATAGATATAAATAGAAATAGAAATAGAAATAGAAATAGAAATAGAAATAGAAATAGAAATATATAAATAGAAATAATAACTAGAATAATAACTAGAATAATAACTAAAAGATAATTATTTTATAATTATATACGATAATCAAATAATATACTTATTATAGTTATATAGTTATATAATCTAAAGAATTTTAGTCTCTATAGTCTCTATAGTCGTCGTAATCTTTTAAAGTTACTAAAGCGATAAAGATATCTCTATTACATCGGCAATTCGGAGGATCGGCTCGAAAAAACCAATGTTGCCGACTTTGCGCCGAGCTCCCGAAGCTAATTTCGAAGCTAGCCTCGAGGAAAACTCGTAATTTTCATGTTCGGGTGTCGTTCGAGTGTCGTTTTAGTAACTTCGAACTCAGTTTCGATGTTAAAATTCAAAAAATTGATATTCTTTCAGCGCACAGTCTCTCGAACGTACTCGCTAAGAGTATATTTCTATAAAACTCAACGTCTCAAATTTATAATTTCCAAAAATCATCGATTAGAGCGATTTCTACGATCGTATATTATATTTAAATTATTATAAACGTCGAAAGATTAAAGATAATCTATTATTTATAAATTAAAGTATTATAACGTATTAAAATATTTATAAATAAATCTCTCTCTCTATTAAGCGCGATAGTTATAGATAATTTTTAAATATTTAATAAGAAAAAATAATATATTTAAAATAATAAATTTATTTTATTTTATTACGAAAGTTTATTAATTAAATTAAGATAATACGAGATAAAGTTATAAATAAGATTAATAATATCGACGAAACTCGCATCTTTATTCACGAAATCGATCTCGTTAATTTTAATTTTAATTTATTAATTACTATTAAATATTGTAAGTCGTATTAGATTTTGTTAAATAATTTATTGTTATCTATTCTTATATCGTGAATATCGATCTCGTCGTCGATAAGAGAAAATAGAAAACGACGAATTATTCGATATTTAATATCGAATTAAATCTTTAACAAATTTTAACGAATTTAATAAAAGTAGAAATATAATAATTTTATAGATAATACGAAGAATATAAAAATTAAAGATAATAATTTTATGAAAATAATAAGATATAAAGAGAAAAATTATCAACGAAGATAGTCGTTAAGATTTATTAAAAAGTCTATTAAGAAATATATAAGATAATAGTAGATTACTAAAGATTAATTATTATAATAGATATTATCGTAAAAGATAAAGATATATAATCTCTCTTCGACTACTCTATTCCATTTTCGAGAATTAATATTCCTATAGATTAAACGTGATTATCGTATTCTGACAAGCTTAGTTAGAATCTTAGTAAGTCTGTTACACGTAGATAATATAGACGTATTATTTAATTAAGATTTAGATAATTTCGATAAATATAATTAAAATGATTAGATAATGTATCTATTATAGCTATAAGAGAGTCTTTTAAAGTAATCGTTATTTCTCTTATTATTAATTCTAGACGTTATAATATACGCTTTATAAGAGTAAAAGAAAAAAAGAAGTATTAATAAAGAAATCAATCTTAGTAATATTAAGAATCGAAGATATTTATTTACGAACGACTTCTTTAAGAAATACGATATTACGTTATATCGACTTTTTATATAGTCTTAAATTCAGCTAATTAAGAAGTTATAGCAGTTTAATATATTGTTAGAGGGTTTAAATCACTTTTTTTTGCTGTGAAATTGTGAAACTATAAAATTGTGGTTATAATGTTCATGCGAAATAAAGATATCGCGAGACTTTCACGGCAAAAATCCACGCGAAAGATATCTCGAAATTTCGCGTGAATTTTTAATCATGAATTTATAAATCTATAATTAAAAATCGAGATTTAAAACTAATTTAATATATAACTTCTTAGATGCTATTTAAAATAGAAACATTAAGTTATTTAATAAACTATTAAGAAAATAAATCTATATATTTTATTTTATAGAAATATTTTATAAAAATAATTCGTTGAAAAGTGAGAAGGATTTTAACAATTTCTCGATTTTAATAAAAAATAACTTGATCTATGAATAATTCGTAGCGCACTAAAAAAAATATCACAAATCCACAAATCCACAGATCCACGGCAAGAAAGAAGAGTGGTCTAAAACTCCCTGTTATATCATAACTCTATATTTGCTGCTGAGAGATAATTAATTACCCCATCAAAATTAGGTGCGAGAAGCATCTGGCTCCCGCCTTCGTCAATGGTTTTGAAAACAACTGTAGACTGAGCGGTTCTTGTTAACGAGCGCGTGTTGTTATTAGCCTTGAAGGCTTGTCTAGCGCAGCGGGCTAACCTGATGGCAGAGACGTGCATGTACTCGAACACCAGCAATGTTATCTACCATCCGATGGCATCCTCGACTTGGATATCATCGGCCTAGCTGGCCTTGGCATTGGAATTCTGCTTGGAGAGATGTCATAAGCGGGCTTAATCAACATAGGCAGCTATTGCATGCATCACATACCAAAGCACATGTTATATTTTCCGGCATTCAGCCCACGGGCGTTCCTCATCTTGGGAACTACCTAGGTGCTTTGCAGCAATGGGCTCGACTGCAAAGTGAAGCCTCACCTTCCACTCAATTACTATACTCTATCGTTGACCTGCACGCCATCACGACCAACCAGGATGCGGTTCAGCTACGTATATGGAAACGAGAGACTTTGGCGACCCTCTTGGCTGTCGGCTTGGATCCTGAGCGATCGACCATTTTTTATCAATCTGCAGTATAAACTCATGACACCACCACGACGCCTGCTGGCTTATATGTGCTGAGGATCTGCAGGTTCCGGAGCACACGGAGTTAATGTGGATATTGAGCTGTGCAGCCTCCGTGGGATACCTTTCTCGCATGACACAATGGAAGGTTTGTTACGATGGGGATAAGACCTGAAAAGATTGTCTGTCCATCTTAATTGATTGTCTCCAGAGCAAAATCACCTTGTCAAACGAGATATCGGCACTAGACTCCACGGGTGCAAAAGCAAGACTCAAATTGGGGCTTTTTTCCTATCCTGTGCTGCAGGCCGCCGATATTCTACTTTACGGGTATGGCTTCTATACTTGGTGGTGATACTCTTCGCTAAGTTCTCCAGAGCTACTCATGTTCCGGTAGGAGAAGACCAGATACAGCATTTGGAGTTTGCAAGGCAATGCGCCGATCAATTCAACGCTGCCCATGGCGAAATCTTTGTGAAACCACAAACCGTCTTATGTGCGTCAAGCGACTAATCGTCTTTGTTTCCATCTGTCTTCTTCTAAACTTTGTCAGCATCTGCGAGGCGTGTTATGTCGCTCAAGGAGCCACATCTAAAAATGTCCAAATCCCATCAGGACTTCCGTTCCCGGATCCAATTAAATGATGGTCCAGAAATCATTGGTGACAAGGTCAGGCTTGCATTGACAGATTCAATTGCGGGAGTGTCGTATGACCCAGAACATCGGCCCGGTGTATCGAATCTTCTGGCCATAATGTCGTACCTTGATGATCAAGGTAGGACAGCTGGAGAGCTTGCTCAATTGTACGACTCCATGAACATGCAGCAATTCAAAGCCAGGGTAACCAGTACTATTTCCGAAAACCTAGCTACCACTCGAGACAAATATAATCGAATCATGAACAACGATGAGACTCACTATCTAGATGATATTGCCATCGAAGGCTCAAACAAGGCCCGACTGCAAGCGGACAAGATGATGACCGCAGTACGCCAAGTGATAGGTTTAGAAAGTGCAGGGAGAGCGTTAGGGTGAGTTAGGGCGGGAGATTAAAGCAGCAGGACACCCATTGTGGGGGCTAGAAGCTGTCCAAATGAAGTCATTGACGTCTTACCAAATTATCTTTGTGTACAAGCATCAAGACACGACAGTGCTTCGCTACAAACGCCAGCTCTAGATTTGAAAACTCGACTAAGGTTAGAGAAGCACTCTCGTCGAGCATGGGCCATGGACGACGGAGGAAGTGAGAATGCAGCTCAGGCGATAGACCGAGAACATGTATACTTATACAGCCCACCCTGTGGTCCTTCAGCCGCTATGGAGCACCAGCACTCGGGTTCCATCATACTTGACTACTGCTAGAGCTTGCCTTATGTCGACTCGTAAACCGGTCGGGTCCATCCATCGGCTGAGGACTGGTTCTTCCCACACCGCACGCCGTAGACCTGTTCAGCATTCCGAAACGATGCGCACAATTCTGGATAGAGTCCAGCTAGTATTAGCAGAAGCATCAGACATGTTCTCGTAATCAATTCTGTCGTATTGGGGGGGGCTATTGTCACGCTCAAGGGAGGGATCACTCGACGATGCAAATGATAGTTAGGCGCTCGCTCATGATTCGATACTTATTTACGTACTCTCCATGCCCCAAATAATGTGTGCATAAGGCCCGGGATACCCAAAGTAGAAAGTCGAGTTTGTTACAAAAGGGAGTTTCAGACCACTTTTTAAAAATCGGTGGAATAGTGGAATTATAGGATTGTGGGAAAATGAACGATTAGCCAACGACTTTGGTGGTAAATCCTCTATTTCTTCAAGTCTCCACTACAATTCCACACGATCTCGAGACGTCTATTATAATTAACGAAGTATTAAATCGAGTAGATAATTAATTGATTTAAAGATAATAATACATTTAATTTTAATTTTCACGAGATTTAAGAAAAGATAAAAAAACACTCTATTTATCGATAAAGTTTTTAATTTATACTGTTCTACTCGTCTGCGAAGTTCTACTATTAGCTTATAACGATTATATAATAGATATACAATCAAAATTATATTAGAACGCAACGATCTACAAGCTATTATAAAATGATCTCATAATTAATTTGTAGCGATTGTTATATTATTTAATCTATCTATAAAAGATTAATAACTTTAATACGAAATTAATTATATAAACATTATAAATAATCTATATTTTTTCTATTATAGATATAATATAAAAATTATATCTTATTCGTCGATAGATATACGCGAAATGTTATAAAAATTAATATTTATAGTTATTAATATTATAGATATAACAACGTCTATTACTTTTATCGGTAAAGATTTCGTTAAATAACGAACTAGATAAATAGATAATAAAAAGTATAGAAAGATAAAGAATATAAAGAAAATATAAAATATAAAGAAAATGAAGAAGATAAAAAAGATAGAGAAGATAAAGAAGATACTTATAAATTAGTATATATAAAAACATAAGATAGAACTAAGCTAAAAAAGCTTGAATTTATATGTGCAGTCAACAAAAGTGCAGATTGGTATACAATGCAGTAATGAGGCCAATGTTGACCTTTGCGGCCTCAATCTGGCATCAACCAAAGGGCACTTCAGAGGCCACCAAGAGTCATATAAGAAGGCTAGCAATTATTCAAA
>NKYR01000045.1:235871-290336 GCA_003184365.1 Evernia prunastri
AATTATTATTGAATTATTAGCGGCCTCAATCTGGCATCAACCAAAGGGCACTTCAGAGGCCACCAAGAGTCATATAAAAAGGCTAGCAATTATTCAAAATGACTGCTTACGAACCGTTCTCGGTGCATTCAAAGCTACCCCAGTACCAGTTTTGGAGGCGGAAGCAGCAATTGCACCAATAGAAATCCAGCTTGACCGACTAGTGATGCAACAACAGGCCAGTGGTGGGATTCATCTGGTAACGCAGGAGGGAAACATGCACATATGGAACAAACTGCAAGGCAAAAAGAAGAAGAAACGACTGATGCCGCCGTCCCCGGCAAAAGAGAAAGAGGCCTGGGCGCTTCGCTCCTTAGGAGTCAAAGAGTGGCATGAGGCGGCTTGTACAACAAGGAGGAAAAAGAACTGGATCAACCCAATCAAAGACGTAGAGGAATATCAAGACGTCAAAGCAATTGATCAAAGGGTCCAAGACTGGGCCCGTCAACAATGGCTAGATCGATGGTCCAGATATCAAGCGAAAATCTCTACATCGGTTAGAAGTCCGGCTCAGGAAGGCGGTCTCTTTGACAATAGATTCGATTACCACTCCAAGCTAAGGAAAGCAGAAAGCTCAATGGCAGTACAACTTCGAAGCGAGAAGATAGGTCTCAATGATTTTCTCTATCGAATGAAGGTACCTGGTATTCGAAACGCTGAGTGCTCATGCGGCTGGAGAAAACAGACGGTCAAACACATATTACTGTTCTGCCCGGAACTGGCGAAAGAGAGAAGAGAACTCATTGAACAAGTCGGCACGTCAGATTATCGACAAATCTTGACACAGAAGCACGGAATACGCGCTGCCGCACGATGGATGATCAAAATAGGACGTCTCGATCAATTCTCGCTGGCCCAAGAGCAATTGGCTCGGTCCAAATTACCGCTAGGACTAGACAAAGAAACCCAAAACAAGAAAAAGGGTAAGGANAGCAAAAAGAAGGCATAGATGGAGACAATCACGGAAACAATAGCGGCAGACTGAAAGAGAACGGAAGTGACAGTGGTTTGTGGCAACAACTTGACAGTCAAAGACTAAGAGTTGACAACAATGATAACACGAGAGGATAAGTTGAAGTTTTTGTCCGAAAGGTTTCTTCAGCGCTACAAATATTCGAGGAACTCCCTGATTAGTAAAGTAGTTTACTAGATAGGCGTATTAAGCAATCAATCAATCAATCAATATACGTTATAATAATTCTTTATCTTTATCGAAATAAAGTTTATAATATTCTTTACATCTGCGTAAAAGAGACGATAAATTATTAAACGATAAAAGCTTATCGTATTTATTATAGATATTATATTAGATATTCTTTTAAGATTATAATTCGTTGATAAAACTTAATATAATTAACGTATTTGATAACTTTAATAAATTACGACGAAGCTCTTCGTTTATATATTCGTACTTTAAATAAAACTTATCTCGCTTCTATTAAAACTAGCTCTATATTCTTACTATAAATAAAAATATTATTAACGTAATTTACGAAATTAATTCGAGCGCGTATATCTTTAAGTATATATTAAATTACTTCGATAATAAATAGTAATCTTTTAAAAGAATCACGAAATCGAGTCTTTAAAATATTACATTATTTTTTAACACTATTTTAATCGTTTTTTAAGTCTATTCAAATAATATAAAATAATTTATTAATATTAGATATTAATAGTGTTTAATAGATAAGTATTTAGATTTTATTTAAGTAAAGCTATAATTATAATATCACACTTTACTTTTAAGCGATTAATAAAATTAAAGATAGTATAATAAATATTGTAATTATTCTTAATTTCTATAATACATATATTAAAATTAAAATCGAAGTAATCTATATCGCGAGTTTAAAAGTACGACTGACATAATTATCTTTCTTTATTCTAAGAAATTTCATTTAACGATTATTAATTTATATCAATTAAACGCATCGCATTAACTGTAATAAAGATTATTTAATCTATCTAAGTCTACGTAAAGATTTAAGTATTTATTATTAAATCTCTAAGAACGTTTTTCGTGAATATAAAAATAGAGATAACTCTTCTACGAGAGATTTTAATAGTCTCGTTAGATTAATCTAAAAAAAAAATCTTTAAACTAGTTTTAAAGTCGATAATAGAGATTCTTATAGAAAATTTTATAGAAAATCTCGTTGAACTAGTCTTAGTAAATAACGAATTATACTATCGATAGTAGTTAATTAGTTAAGATATTCGACGATATTCGTAAATACGATCGACGAGTATCTTAAAGAAGCGTCGAAAGATCGAGATATCTATAATTTAATTGATGAAAAAAGCAGATGATTTAAACGATAATCGCTTAAATTAACGTGTTATAGTAGAAACTAATAACTTAAAACGAGAATAATAATAATAGATATAATTAATAATAAGATTAATCTCGCGTGATATCTTAAATAAATAAATCTTATTAGTGACTTCAATAAAGATATCGAGCTAAAAAACTATTTTAACAAGATCGTTATTGAGCGAGTTGGAGAAATTTAATAAAGTTATAATAATTAAATATAAGCGAAAGTAATAAAGTAATTAGCAACTAAATTAATAGCTTAAAGAATTTATTAATAAAGATAATACTTTTAATAAGCTTATAACAATATTGTATTATAAAGAACGTAAAGTAAGAAAAGCTTAATTAATTTATCTAGAAAGTAATTGCTTAAGTAGAAAATTATATAAAGAGACTACTATTAATCTAATTCGACTTCTTCTATTTCTTTAAGATAAAGTAATAAAAGCTTAATTAATCTATCTAGAAAGTAACTACTTAAGTAAAGAATTCTATAGAGAGATTAATACTGGTCTGATTCGATTTCTTCTGTCTCTTTTAGATCTAATAAATCTACTAAAGACTTCTACGACAGTTATAGCCGTAATACTTTCTCTTAATTCTTTACACTCTATTTTTTAACATCTTGAAAAGATTATCTTCGTAAGAAATTTAATTAAATCGTTTAAATTTAACATTTAAAATATAGTAATATTAATATAATATCGATAACTCGAGAAACTCGATTTCGAGAGCTAAATTAGGCTTTGAGTTTTTAGATTCGATAAGTATTAGTTATAGTATATAAAAGCTAGACGTAACTTTAATTTGCTAGAGACTGTAAGGGCTTGATTGGCTTATAGTGTCAAATAGGGTATTGCGCTTATGAAGCGCGATACCCCCGAGGTTTTGACCTTTTGGCCCAGTGGTAGACCATTCGCGCCCTGACAGAGACTCTTTAAAGCGCTCTAAATCAAGTTCGCAACTTAAAATTATCTCGTAGACTTTAAAGTCTTCTAAAATACTTTAAAGCTATTTACGATAGATTTTTAGAGATATTATATCGAAAAAAAATTATTTTTATATTCGAGAAAGATAATTTTAAATATTTAAATTTCGTGTTAAAATCTTTAAAAATCTTTTATATTACGATCTTTAACTCTTTCGTATTAGAAACTTTATATAAACTTTTATTATTATACGCATTATAAATTAATACTCGAATATAATATCTTCGCGTAGAAATCGCTTTAATCGATGATTTTTTAAGATTATAAAATTAAGACGTTAAGTTTCGTAAAGATACACTCTTAGCGAATACGCTCGAGAGAGTATACGTTAAAAGAATATCACTTTTTTAAAAGACTTAATATCGAAATTGAATTTGAAGATATTAAAACGATATTTGAATATGAAAATTGCGAGTTTTCCTCGAGACTAGCTTCGAAGCTAGCTTCGAGAGCTCGACGTAAAGTCGGTAAAATTGGGTTTTTCAAGTGAACTCTCCGAATTGCCGATCAAATTACGATATTAAGATCTTAAAGAAGACTAAATATACTTTTTTATTTATAAAAATACTTTATACGCATATAGTAACTACTATTATCGTTATATTAAAATATGTTTAAATATAACGAGATTTTTCGATAACGAGTATCGTCTAATCTATATTATAGATAAAACTTCTATCTCAAGAATCGTTTCGATGTATAATATTTATATTAGATAGTTAGTATACTAGTATTGTGTTTAGACAATTCTAATTTGATTGTTATATACAAAACAATACTTCTAGTAGAATACCAGAATCATTCCGAAAAACCCCTGCCGACCTTAAAGTATTTCTAGGCTCCCGGCGCCGGTCCGATCTCCGAAAGAAGGGTTTATGCATAACCTTTAACGCAGACCACCCCTCGCACCGTACCTATTCCGTACCTACCTACCTTAGGTACTGCATATTTACGACACGCAGAAGTGAAACGAATGTTACATGAGCGGCCTACCGCAACAGGCTGTCTTTCACCAGATGAATTCAGCTTGGACTAACACAGGGTCATCACCCCGTGCTAACGGAATTGATCGCCGGTGCCACGCTCTTATGAACCTTCTTGCCTCGCTTTCGTTCAGGAATGACAAGACCCACCTGGAGAAAGCGTGACGCCGAGCACCTAATCCTGCGAGTTCTGCTGTTTCTGTGCCCGTCGAGTCCTCGAAGCCATCTGCTGCAACTGATGAGGTGTCAAGTCTATCGATCGATACGTTCCATGCCAAACCCCGATCGCGTCCATCAGCGGCCACTGTGTGCTTGATCACAGAAGTGGGCAACTGCTGTCCGTCAACCGTGAATAGCACTGATCTCCCCATCTTGTTCGTCTCCCCTAAAAGCGGACGGTACCCGCGCTGATCTAAGACTTGCTTTATACCGGCAGAGTATGACGGAAAGAGTAGCTTAAGCTGGATTCTTTGAGATGGTGGGCAAAGAGAGTAGTCCTGTAACAATCTGTAGGCATCTTCACCCTCGATGAACACCCCTGGCTGTAACGGCAATGGTGACTCAATAGATGTTGGCGTATACGTTTTGGCAATCTGGTGCAGGCGGATGACATGGTTCTGATAGGTTCGAGCGTACGCGGGGTTGGGGAACAGTATGAAGTAGCGACCTGCTAGCTCCAACGTGGTAGGGTCTCGCACAGGAACAACTACACATTGGATTAGTTCATGCGCATCCCATGTAAATAGTCTTCTCCGTTGAACCCACCTTTGAGGATATCGCCCGGACCAGTCCAATCGTCAATGTGTTGCCCCTTGGGTGCGATCCGCCGAAAATCGCTTTCGATAAGTGACTTGCTACCCGTCTCGAGCGAGAGGACTGCGAGTTGCTGTTGCCGGAAAGCGTTTGCGGCTGCTAACTTTGTCACTCTTTGAGATTGCGTTCTCTCGCGATCAGATTCGTGGTCGAACCCTTCTTGTGCATCGTCGACCTCGGGCAATGGTAAACGAGGCACGTTGTGAACATCATCGTAAAAGTTGGAATCTTGGCCACCATTCTTTTGGACTTCTTCCGGGAACAACTCTTCAAGCAATGATGGCTTTGGCGAAGGCAGAGATTGTGAGGCTTGAAATACCTTAAGGCTGCCTGGTCCCTTTCTTGATCGGTGTATAAGTCGGGAGTGGCATATGGAGCGCAATCCCCACCGAAGTCGTAGACAACGAGCCACAAAGGGAGTTGAAATTAGCATTCAAACTCGATTGAAGTCTCCGCGAACCACTACCTAGGTGTTCAAGTATCGTGGGTGTTTGCAGGGTATTAAAATCTAGCTCGAAGAACCCTTCGGATTTCTTGTCATTCATAGACCCCCCCTGGTTGAGGTAGAATGGAAATTCTATATGAAACAACGATCATCTTATAGGGGCGATCTTAAACATCAGACATCCTAGAGGAAGCTGTATTCGCCCTATACAAGAGACCTCCGAGGATTGTCAATACAGTATCACCTTGTGGGCTAGTAGATACATCCTACCCCCGGATCATACCTTCCGGGTGCTCTATCCGCGCGGTCTCGGGGTGCCTTACCTCAAGTATCTTACCTACCTTAGGTACCTTGATTAGGTACCTTAGAAAGTCCCGGACAAGCCCTAGCCCTACTTTCGGAATCCAGCCCCAACTTTGTGTGTGGGGCACTATCCGAGGGAGTCTTGGCGTCCAGGACTTTCTACGCCTACCTAGCCCTACTCTACAAGTAGCTTCTGGTTGGTAATGTTACCTTATCCACTGGAGGGACTTGTAGCAACAATCATAACGCATCATATCTACTTTCAAGAACAGCTTCATTGTGAAGAAGAGATGAGCGAGCCAAAGTACAGGGTGCGACCTTCTTCACGTGCAGATCCAAAGGATGTGTTTCGAGTCTTCCTATCGCCAGCACAACTTGTTCTACACAAACTTCGTGCTGGCGAAGCGTGCCACATAGAGACCTTTCAAGGGTCGATCCGACCAGCTATTGTTTGGCCCGCAAGTGAAAAGATAAAGGACGATGTAGTGCAAACCTCGAAGGCTCTTCAAGTGCTCTACGGCTTGAAGCTGGATAGTCGAATCGCCGTCCGCCGAGGCGACATAGCAATAAAAGATGCAGATGAAATTACGCTACGCGAACTTTCTCAAGACGAATCAGAATCAGCTCTCCCGACCCTTGACGAAGATGAACGCTTTTGTTGGGCGTGGCGAATCAAGCATTATCTGCGCAAGACAGAGATACTGGCCCCAGGTATGATCTTTGACCGCGTGGAAGCCAACGACGAAAAAAGGTCTTTCCAGATACGAAGAATCAATTCGTCTACTGATCCAATACTCTATCGTGCGAGACAGAGCTGCACGGTTCATTTGAATGATGGCAAGTCTGAAAGAGCCAACAGTCTCGAAAGCAGTAAGAGCTTCCTTCTTGTTACTAGCCAAGGGATTGGCGGCTTAGACAGGCAAATCGAGCTCTTGAACGACGAGATTGTTGCGTACAGTGGAATACATAGAAGAGACACAAAGATGCCTCGTTTTTTTCAATCAACTCAAGGTGGCATTCTTCTTCATGGCGCTCAGGGTACCGGTAAAAGTTTGGTTCTCCGTAGGATCTGCGCGGCTGGTTGGCGCAGTGTGTTCCACATCGAGAATGCAATTGGCAGTCACCGTCTTGGCGTAACCGAGACTGCCATTCACCAAATCTTTACCGATGCACTGGTCTGTCAACCTAGTGTTATCATTATCAATAATCTTGAGTCTATCGCTGGTAAACAAAGTTCAACGGACCTTGCGCGATCCGTGGATGTCGGGCATATTTTATCTCGGGAGCTTGACCGAATCGACGGAACGCAGACTCTTGCTGTTGGAGCCACTCGCAGCCTGACAGAAATCGACCAGGATCTAAGACGTGCAGGGCGACTTGAGTTCGAGATTGAGATACCCATCCCAGACTCAAAATCGCGTGCAGAGATACTAAAAGTCCTGTGTGATTTACCGAAAGACAACGCTCATTCAACTTTGGACAAAGTGGCTGCACGTACACACGGATTTGTCGGAGCAGACCTTCGCAAATTGCTCCGCCAAGCAGTGAAGAAGACAATAGCTCAAAACAGAGCATCCGAGTCAAGGATCGGAGACTCTGACTGTCATCCAACCGAGCCAATAGCCTTGCTTGACAGCATGGAGGACGCTTTTAACAGCGCCTTGCGAAATATTCGGCCAACAGCTATGCAAGAAATCTTTTTAGAGACACCAGAAACCAAGTGGAGTGATATTGGAGGGCAACACGAGGTGAAGAAGCGTCTTGAACAGGCAGTGGTGTGGCCTTTAAAGGTAGATCGGTTGTTGCATCATCAAATCCTCCCAGCAATAATCGCTAATGGGTTCACAGTACCCCGATGAAATGAAGCAGCTTGGACTCATTCCGAAGAAGGGACTCCTGTTATATGGGCCCCCGGGATGCTCAAAAACCATGATTGCAAGGGCGACTGCCACAGAGTCAGGTCTGAATTTCATTGCGGTTAAAGGCGCTGAATTGTTGAACATGTATGTCGGTGAGTCTGAGCGTGCAGTGCGTGAAATCTTCAGTAAAGCTCGTGCTGCTAGTCCCAGCATGATCTTTTTTGACGAAATCGATGCCGTGGGAGCTGCTAGGCTCAACAGCGAACAAGGCGGCATTCATACCGTTACTACGCTGCTGAACGAGCTCGATGGCATTGCGGAACTAAAAGGCGTATTCGTCCTTGCAGCAACGAACAAACCAGAAATCCTCGATCCAGCTCTCATCCGTGCTGGTAGGCTTTCCGAGGCGCTCTACGTAGGACCACCAGAAATGGAGGCCAGGCAGGACATTCTGCAGGCGCAGATGCGTTGTATGAATTTCTCAGATGATGTCGAGTTAGTGGCATTGTCAGAAGTAACGGAGGGCTTTTCTGGGGCAGAGTTAGTAAACATTTGCCAGCAAGCCGGGTACGAGGCTTTTGAGGAGCAGGTACAATTGAAAACAATGCGTGGAATCAGCCAGAAGCACTTCAGTACTGTCTTGGCTAGAGCAAAGCGATCTGTCACTCCAGAAATGATAAAAAAGTACGAGGCGTGGGGAGCAGGGGAGTATTGAGGTGGAAGTCTTTGGATGAGAAACCCAAAAGGTAGTTCGTGTGGGTCGAACTCTCCTTCGAAGCCTGTCCTCAACATTGCGATGATTGTGTTCTGCCATCTAGTTCAATTTGATTTCGCCGTGGCTGCCCTCACTTCTTTCGCCGAGCTGGCAGAGCATAAGTCGTATAGGTATGCTGATATTGACTTGAAGCCAGGATGCTCGCTAAAAGAACATGGGGTTTTTCTTGGGAAGCTGAAACTTTTCGGACAAGATAAAGGAGAAACCGCTACACAATTGTACCAGGGCCATTAGGAATCGAACCTAATACGAATTAAATACTTCTGACCACATAGAGAGAACTACTCTGTCGATAATTTCGTTCTCTAATAGATCTAATGAAGTTGACCCGCCGCTGCAGAGAAATCAGATAGATTTTCTGATTTGTAAGGTAGGATAATCTAGATGAAAGGAAATGTACTTCAGTCTTACACACATGCCAAGAACTTTTGCTAAATATAAAAAGCAAGGATCATGATTGTGATCTCGAGCTTGCGGGAAGAGCCTCGGAGGGACCCTCGGAGGAAAGAAGGTTCGGAGGTTCTCCCTTTGATATAATCAATCAAATTTCAATCATTGATCACGCGGGGGTTCTCTCAAGGTTCTCCGAGAGCTGATGTCGAAGAGACTGCCAAAGTAAGCGCGAAAGTCTTATATCTGACATGTCGAGCTTCTCAGAAGAACCTCGGCGAGCCCCCGATGGCTGGGATGGGTGTAAGGGTCTCTTTTAGTAATATTCAGTCCAATGAACGATGATAGTGGTACTCTCGGTTTCTCACAGTAGCACATTCCATCTTTTAATTAAACCTTCTTATATATATACTTCGTATCATCTTAAAGAATGATCAATTGCGATTGAAGTATTCGCAAACTAGGTTCATGACTTTCGGCAACTTTCAGATGCCGCCAAAAATCGGACACTAGTAGCCCTACTTACCTACCCGAAATTTTACACATGGCGCTGTTACTGAAGGACTTCTGAATACACTGTAACTTTGAACCAATCTAGGAAGTTCAACGTTCCAGCCAGCTCTGCTCAACATGAATTCCTTGTCTCCTGAAAGAGGCAGGACGCGCTCACGCCAGCAAACGTCCGCATTCGCCAAGTCCCAAACACCTTCCAGAATGAGATCTGCGCCTCGCCGAACCATCTCACCTCGCTCTGAATCAAGGTCAAGAACGCACAGCCGATCACCTTCAGCCCATGGCGCTAGACGAAACGGCGTCACAAATGAGAAGAAACACAGCAGAAGCCCAACAAGAAGTGCATCGAGAAGCAAGAGCGGAGGCCGAGCTGGACGACGATATAGAGGCCGCAGCTACACCCGATCTTTAAGTCGTGGCTCCCCACTACCCAAAAGCTCAAAGGTACCGATCGCAATCGTGGTCACCTCTTATCCGTAAAGCTAACAATGCATAGATTGTTGTTGAGAAGCTTACGAAAAACGTCCATGAAGGCCATCTAAGAGAGATATTTGGCGCATATGGCTCCATCCGGGAGCTAGACCTACCTATGAATAGACAATGTCAGTCTGCTTTGATCCCCTACGAAAATTGGAAGCTGAAGGTCTTAGTTATGACCAACCGTGGCACCGCTTACATTGTATACACGGACACCCCAGATGCGGAAGCTGCTATTGCTCATATGCATGAGGCCCAGCTAGATGGCGCGATTATCAGTGTCTCGATCGTTCTTCCTCGCCGCAAATTCTCACGGTCGCCTCCACCCCGTAGAGGTGTTCCTCCTTATGATCGCTTCGAAGCACGCGCACCTCCACCCGGCAGCTATCGAGGAGGACCCCCCCCACCTCATTATGGACCCTATGGTGGTTCAAGATATCGCTCTCCGCCACTCCCAAGAAGAGGTTCACCGCCAAGGAGGTATGGCGGTCGCCCAGCACCGAGAGAACGCGATGTAGACACCTACCGACCGCGTTCAAATTCCCGTTCGAGATCACCGAGAACGCGGTCACGGTCCTATTCCTCCAGATCGAGGACTCGATCTCCTCCACGTAGGAACCGGAACTATGGACGTCGAGACAGTTCACCGCCACCGAGAGGGGGGAGGAGGAGAAGGAGTCCTAGCTACTCCAGCTTTTCCAGCTACAGCGATCGAAGCCGTAGCAGGAGTCGAGTTCGATATGGTCGCGGGCGAGGTTAGTGTGTACGTCTTGAGTCCCTTGTTTGGGTCAAGCACGGTGAGTCAAAAGGACATCACCAAGACGTTTTCCAGGTGCACGACCGGTAATATCTAAGGTTTAGTTCCTTGGTGGTTGAGCATATTGAGCGTGAAGCTGCACCAGGCCAGGATCTTCTCAGAGGCCCATGCACTCTGCACTGAAGGACTGGACTGTCTGTCGCAGAGATCAACCCAAGAAATACCTCTTGTGATCTTATATCCGAAAATAAAGGGCAAGCCGTCTGAAGAAGTGGCAATCCCGAGGGCTCCCAACTTTTGAATTTGAACCCTCTTGTGCGTACTATCCAGTATTAAAGAATACAATGCAAAGTCTATGCCATTGAGAAATCTGACCCTTATGGACTCAAATTGACGAGATCCCAGGGTTTCATTCTGCTAGAACTATCGGTCTTTCCCGCAGCGCGCTATCTCCAAGCTGAGCATCCTACTCTACTGGTATAGCGTATACTTTACACGCTCTGTGAAAAATTATCTTACAAAAAACGCTATTGCTGGCCATCAAATTCCAGAACAGAGACAGTGATGACGTTAGCTACCTTGCTTATGTACGTCTTATTGCCGTCTGCGCACACTTAAGATGCTTGCAGGTCAGCTTAAAACCTCATTTCTGTAGAGTAGGAGCGGAAAATTTGACAACGTGCAATGCCCAAGGATCTCTGTCGTTCAACACATACAAGCAGACAACAACAATGAACTCGTTGCCTAATATTCTGGGGAATATCTGTCATTGTAGAGTAGAAACCAATCCAGAGCCAAACCTTTACGCCGTGCAACGAAGTCTGCACAAGATATTAAAAGCTCTCGTAGAAAAACGTGACACTGAACACCAGCGCCAGCTCCCCCGCCCCTCCGATTTCAGCAGCATTTCCCACCCATCGAGCTCATGCTGTTATTCTGATCCGACACAATGACACCTTGTGCAGGAGCCTGATCCGTTTTCGAAGTATCGATAATCCTCTTCTTGATGTCCGCGGCGAGGCTGTAGAAAGCCTTCTCCACATTGATATTGCTCTTTGCTGAAACCTCCATAAATGGTATGCCCAGCTCATCTGCTAATTGCTGTCCTCTTTCTACCGACACTACCCTCTTCTCTTCCCAATCACACTTGTTCCCAATCAAGATCTTGTTAACACCCTCAGTCGCGTGTTGCTCGACATTAGAAAACCAGGTCCGGATGTCTGACCGTTGTATCAGCTTGCTTTTCTAAATGTGGATCAGAAATTCCTACTATTGAATGACCGCTCATCAGTGACGTCGTACACCAGCAAAATGCCCATTGCACCTCTATAGTATGCTGTTGTGATGGTCCTAAACCTTTCCTGCCCCGCGGTGTCCCATATCTGTAGTTTTACCCTCTTGCCGTCCAACTCAATTGTCCGAATCTTGAAGTCGATTCCTATGGTAGTGATGAAGGATGGTGTGAAAGAATCTTCGCTGAATCGGAGGAGACAGCATGATTTTCCAACGCCCGAGTCTCCAATGAGAAGGAGCTTGATCTGATGGCTTTCAGTGCTGGGCCTTGCTTGGGTCTCGAACATGGGATTGACGCCAGCTGACTTACAAGAAAGTCGTAATTACGAGTACCGGCCATGCTTTTGCCGGTGATGAAAGAGCTGGGGAATATGTATGCTTGAGGAAGCTCTACCTCGTGCGAAAGCGACAAGCGTACAGTGCTGGTAGACCAAGATTCCCTATTCGCAGCGTACTCGACAGTAGTTTCTTTTAAAGTTTCTATCGCACTCAACGTATGAATAGCAGAGTGATAGATGGGTTTACTAACTTTCTCGTCGTCATTTGTAGGTATTTGATACGTATTTGATACTAACGTTTCGCGACTAAGTGTAATTTAAAAATCGGAATTGTACATGAGTCCATACAACACGAAGCCTGTGACGAGGTATGTTTAACCCTTTCACCTTTGCATCACCACCACTATCGTCAAACCAAAGAACCCCTTAAGCCACCTTTACCATCTCTTTCGATTACAATCTTGGTGTATCCCGCATAGATGACTCGATTCCAGACTGACATATGGATGACAGCCTGAAGAACCTCTTGAGCCAGCTTCTGAGATCTTGCGCCCGTCATTCCCACCTCCAACTGCTTCAAGTCTAACGGTCCATACTTTCTTTATCCAATTCTTTCGGGCTCTAGATCATAAGCGTACTCTTCTACAAGGATAGCTCTCTATAAACTATCAGAAAAGAGATTTCTTGATAAACTCGGATATGAAGGATAGACAATCCATGATGTCTTAAAGAAGTAAATATGGCTATATAAGTTTATCTTTTGTGTTCAATATTTAAGGCGAGTTTATTGAAATTGATTTACACTATAGGAAAGCGGTCTTTGGTCCGAGCTTAAAGTGGCTGAAGCAACACTTGTTTTCACCGGTATACTTTATTCGAAGGACTTTCTCGAGTTTTGGTGGCAGAAAGAGTTCAGAACCTTCATCTTCCCTATCATCTGTACAATTGTTATCATTCTTTTCGCTATGCTCAACTTGTCCTGCAGAAGTCAAGTAGCTATCGACGTTAGAAGGATATCAGGAGGATTTAAGATCAGACATCGAAGGAGGCAGTAGCATCAGATTCCGGCGTCAATTCAATCACGATATAGATCAATGGTGTGATATTTGCTGGCTCAAAATAGATGAGTGCCTCGGTCTGAATCGTGTTGATAAGACTCATCTCAAAACTTCATAAATTCACGCTCTTCCATAACATCATCGAGTAGAGATAGGTCGATAGTCAATAGTCACTTTGGTGACCAGCGCATCTTCGAACTTGGATGTCGTCGTCTCATTTCCCCGTCTAAAAGCATCGTATTGCCTTGAAGTAGCTCAGAGCATAGACAGCTATAAGATCTCGAGCACAAGCTATGTTTTGATCAACGCTCATGCACTGTAACCTCACTACTGGAGCCATTTTGTATATGCCCACCGAATCCTTTCAACCACTCGCTCCTGACGTTCAAACCCAGTTCGAAGATCAACAAGGTCTTTTACTTCTTCGAGAAATTCGTCGTAGATCTCGCTAGGAAGGACGCGCTGGGCCTTTTGGCGTAGTATGTGGACCTCACACAATAGCATGCCATGATCTTTGTAAGATAAAACCCCACTTTCAGACGGGTGCGAGACGCTTAGGATTCGATCAATATTCCTACAGCCGGACTTCAACATGATATAGACTCAGTGGTATACAGATCAACACTGACCTCAGAATCCGAATCATGCTGCCCTGTTTTCTGCCCTGTACTTTACCCCTTCGTCCGGCAAACACATTTCCAAACCAGCGAGATACAGAAAGGGAAACCAGGATTCCTGGAGACAACCCTACAAATCTAATATCCTCATCAGCATTGCCAAATGGTGACTTTTGTCTATGACGGGAAAGAAATACCCGAAAACTAGTTCTTGGCTCTTGAGAAGGGCATCGATGCCGCTGACAGCAAGCTCCACATCGACCTTGGTCTTTTGAACTTGGATGAGCAGTGCGCGGATAAGATCGCCTCTAAATGTTCCCACAAGGGGCTTCCGAAGGTCTTTCTGATGCCCATTTCCGAGTCAGCGAAACCTATACAAAACGAATCCAATCGTAGGAACAATCTGGTAAGCACGAAGGCGGAGATAGGCTTCCATTAGCTCGGAAACCCCCTCCCGAAAAGGTACATACCTCATACGCTTTAAGCACTGGCGTCAGATCCCCTTCCCTGACCTTAGTTCTAACAGCGGAAAGTTCTGAATCGGTGAGAGGGAGACCCGTAGAAGTATTGGGATTGTCCCGTGCAAAGTCGATTACCATGCGTTCCAAGCTGTCCCTGTCGCCTTTCAGACTTTCCCTACTCATTATGGCTATTTCGCTGTCCTTATCATGCCGTATTGTTCTAATGACCTTCTTCATAGGCTGTACAACCCAATTGTCCCAGAAATCTATAGATGTCGTTCCGAAATCGCGAACCCAAGCTATGATCACTGCTTTCCGGTTGGTAAGTACGCGAAGCAGAGTGCCGCTGGAGAGGACAAGAGCCAATCCTGGTACCCAATAGCGGACTAGACGAGAAGGCCTTCCATACGCTGCGGAAAATTCTGTTGTATTGGTCATGTGAGTAGGCATGTGGATTCTTAAAATTTCTTGAAGTCGGCTAGCAAGCCGCACAACTGGCGGAATAGGTTGATTTCCGATGCTGTCGTGCTGCGAAGTCTGCGAATCGTCGTCCACGTTCATGAACACAGTCTCCTCAAATTCGCCGGCCCCAAGTTCAAGAGTATGGATGTTCTGTAGAACGGTCTCCATCAATGAGACACTTTTAAGGACTACACTTCGCCATTCCTCTTTGCTATTGGATGAATCCTTGGTGCTGACAGGTGCTTCTTCATCCACGTCGAAGATCATACCCTCGTCCATGAGTATTCCAAGCCCACTTGCGCTCATTTCGCGAAGTCTCTTGAGGTGGCTTCTCTTCGATCTTGCCTCTAGGCGGCTCATGGTCAGGGGCGACAAGAACTTTGATTGCATATCCGCCAGCGAGCGATCGCGTACAATGTCCTTCACTAAGCCATAGAATTTGCTCCAGCGGTCAGATACCGACACCTTTCTAGCTTCGTTTTCATCCTCACCAGCACTCCGAGCATTTTGTAGCCGCTGCCAAACCTCACTGTATATGTCGTTGGCCCAGTACCAAAGACGTAATGGTGAGGTCTGAACGGTGTATAGCCCAGTGTACCTATACGAGCCTAAGACTTGGTCCCAATATCCTATCTCGTTACTTAGAGGTATTGTCTGCTCGAGCAACGTATTCAAGATCATTCCGTAGGTCTGCGTAGCCGCCTTGCTGACCAACAACCACTCCAGCTCCTGCACTTGTGCCGAATTGACTCTAGACTCCTCAGTGTCGGCGAAGGAAGCTTCGAGTGTCTGGCTTAAAGTGGCCAATAGGGTATCAGGGCGAAGCAGCGCTTTGGATGAAGAGGCGGTGGAGACCGTCCTGATTGCAGCCTGTATGCGGAAGATCCGAGTCAACTCAGCACTACGCTGACTGATCCCATTTGCATCCAAAATTTCATCCGAAGCTGCATGGGTCTCATCAGAAGCGGAACGAAGGTCGGGTGAGGAAGGGAGGGAGGGCTGTCTCTGAAACTGCAGCGCGTCCAGCTGGCCGTCCACTTTGCTGATGTGACTGTCATTGTGCTTAGTATATAAACAATGGGTCAGACAAGCTGTCAAGTTTCAGGGCGACCGCTATGGGCGAAATATTGAAGAGCAACATTGACGACGCGAAACCCTTGGTTGAATGAATGGTTGTGTTTGACTTACTCCGTCACGAATGACATATTGGAGAGCTTGCAGCATCTGCCGTCATTGAGAGCAATGAATTATATATTCACCATATCGCACCACTTTTAATAAGCCCCAGTGTTGCCATTCCACATCATCGGTAAAGCTGACCTTTAGCTCGAACCCAAATGTTTCTCTCCAGACCGCCGAACCGTCTGAGCAATGCGCATTTCTCCGGAGCGTGACTAATCCTGTGTAAGGTAGTATGTACCTTCAGGTATAAGACCGTGGAGTACGTACCTTATTTAGAGTAAAGACTAACGTAAGGTACAGGTACGAGGGCTAATACTCCGTAAGGTTCCTAAGGTACCTTACCCTAGGTACCTACATAAGCTAGGGTCTAGGCCCTATGCTTGGGTGGTCTCATCGGCTTTTGTCCTTACCGGAAAGTTCGATAAGGTACGGAGTAGGCCTCAACCAATTACTTTAAACATCGCTGGACCCCTGGTTCACCATTTTTTGCCATTCCTTACTCCATCCTTCTATTTATTCTGCACGAATCTACACCTCGTCTTCCTCAACACAGCTTACACTTCATCACTCTCTCCTCGCCATGTGAGTCTCCATCTTCGTCCAAGTTCTCACGCGTACATCTGACAGCTCTCAACAGGAACTCATCATCATCGCTCTTTTCTTCCCCAGCGGAGACTTACTGGGGCCAATTCGATGAAATCTCCAAATATAACGTCCACCTTAACGTTTTCGAGCGCCTATGGGCAGCTTGGTATGCGTATCTGCAGAACGATGTCCTTGCTACTGGCATCATGTCATTCGTAATGCATGAGATTATCTATTTCGGCCGCTCAGTTCCCTGGGCAGTCATAGACCGCATATCATACTTTAACAAATATAAGATTCAGAATGTACGGCATACCGTACTACATTTCCAGCTTTAAGGCATCGAGGACTAAAAATGTGGCTAGCAAAAAATCCCAACGGCACAAGAACAATGGAGTTGCGCTAAACTGGTTCTGCTTTCTCATTTCACCGTTGAGCTGCCTCAAATATGGTATGCTCTATCATTCCAATTCTTCTCCGTGCGGAGCCTCATTGAATGTGTTAGGCTCTTCCACCCAATGGCTCAGTATGTCGGGCTTGCTACCGGCGTACCGTTTCCTTCTCTCCTCACAATGCTGTATGTTCCCTCTCAAGAAAGCCCTCATATTACAACTACACATCATTGAACCCTAATCACAACGCAGTTACCAAATAGCTGTGTTTTTTGTGCTGGAGGACACCTGGCATTACTGGTCGCATCGTGCGCTCCATTGGGGCCCTCTTTACAAGAACATCCATAAAATTCACCATCAATACTCGGCTCCTTTCGGCTTGGCAGCAGAGTACGCCTCACCCATCGAGGTTATGATCCTAGGTCTCGGCACTGTGGGCGCTCCGTTGTTGTGGTGTGCTATCACCGGAGACCTGCATATATTGACGATGTACATTTGGATTGTGTGTCGACTGTTCCAAGCCATCGATGCTCACAGCGGATATGAGTTCCCCTGGAGCTTACATCACTTCCTACCATTCTGGGCTGGCGCCGAGCATCACGACATTCATCATGAGAAATTCATAGGTAATTACTCGAGCAGCTTCAGATGGTGGGACTATGTATTGGACACCGAGTCCGGTCCAGAGGCCGCCAAAAAGAGGAGAGAACGACGGCTGGCGAAAGAAGCGAAAAAGTTACAATGAGCGGTAGACGAGCAGAAAAAACATTCACAAAACGTAGTCTACAAAGTTTGACGTTGCAAGACCGACATTCTAGGATCTTGCCCTTGTTAATTTTAGACCGCTGAACTCTACATTTCAACAATGCATCCTTTTGGAAGTGCTCAAATTGATCGGGTGTTTGGTGCTCTTTTGTCTGACGCATGATTCTAAAATATCACGAGTGTTGTGCTGTACAATGTCCCATGGGAGGTCTTTATGAACAAGTTGACTGCATAGGAAGCCAAGCTGGACCTTAGAAGTGCTCCGTAGGTGTCGGCTAAGTTCCCTAGAATTCGACATGCACACAAGCTTGCTCATCGTACCATGTCTATACTCGTGTCTACCCGGAAGTGCACTTTACTCGTTGTCACCTAGATATGCAATACCCTAACCCTAAACATATCCGACCCAACATCAAAATGCCTTCACCCCATTAAATTCGTTCATCAAATATTGGACAATGGCATTAGCAATGGCAAAATTCATATTTATATGACTATTTCAGTCTTGCTATCATTTAGCTACTCGTTGTCACCTATTAATGCAATACCCTAACCCTAAATATACGAAAGCCCACTCAAAAACCCGCCCCTCATTTGAAACAGGCTATGGCGACAACGATACTACGTGATAGCAAGACTAAAATGGTTATATATATATGAATTTAGTTATTTCTAACATACTTGTCGATATTTAATCACAAATTTGATGCGGGAAAGGCATTTTGACGTTGGGCAGAATATATTTAGGGTTAGAGTATTGCATATCTAGGTGTGTTGCATATCTAGATGACAACGAGTACCTGAAAGTGCACGATTAGGGCTAGGGCTTATCACCGCAAATTCTATCCACCATTATATATATATCTAGACAGCGTAAGTAAAATATATTTTAGTATAAAGATGTTATAATTTCAATATATAATAGTATAATAATGAGAAATATTCATGAAAATAGCTAATAGTGTATAATATAGATAGATGAACATTTGTTGATTTGCGACGCTGTGCCCTAGCCCTAATCGTACACTTTTGAGTATATACGAGCTGAGAAAGGGCTTCTCAGAGCTCGTCTCAATCAGTCTTTTACTCTTTACGACTATTAACATAAACATTGCGATCCTGCAGCTGCAAATGCGAGTGTTTGAAGTTCTTTGATCCTATAATTCGTTTATAGATAGAAATTTTGAGATTTGCGGGACTGTGCCCTAGCCCTAATCGTGCACTTCTGGGTAAAGTGCACTTCGAGTATCCTCTATAGTTAGTAAGACATCGGGATTCATGTCCACGGAAAACGTGTGTGGTTTACTGATTTCCAACAGTGGCATCCTCTCCCAAAGGAGACCTAACTCTTTCAGCTATCAGCCGGGTAATTTGCGTCGCATACCTATTGGCTAAAACATTATCATGCGAAGAATCTCTCATGGAAGTAGTGAAATAGGAACCTTTTGATGGAGTACTTCAGGGCTGATGATTGATTGATTCATTCATTCATTCATACTATCCTGAAGTTAGGCTCTTAGTAAACCAACTATGCGAGATTACGTAATCAATCTATCAATAGATCTGATTAATCGCACCGCCCCATAAAAACGAGGCTATACACATCGATGTAGATTTATCTGTTGTCATGTTTTATGTATTCTTGTGAGAGAGTGCCCTATCTCGCTGAGACCCCCACATCATGATCTCGTCCTGCTTTTTGATGTTATTCCCCTACAAATCCGTCTTATTGTTCTTTATCTAGAACTCGAAATTGTTCAATAAACCCAGTATTTCATATGAAATCCGTCGTTATGAAGACATAGCGAGGGTTGGTTAGCATATTTTTATGAATTATCATCTCTCTCAACATCTTCCTTCTTTCTGTCGTTTAAAGTCTACTTCTTTACTTTGCAAAGCGTCTACATTCGTGTAGAAGATAACGGGCAGTCTGTCTGGTTCGTCTGTATTCACATTTATCGTTATCGATGTCTAATATCCTTTTACTGAATAGGAAGACTTTGAGATCGATCTTTTCGATTCATATTTGTGTAATTAGCGATGTTTTAGCACGTTTAATTTTGAAATACAATCGCATTATTTTGTTAGACGATATAAATTAAATATATCTCAGAGCACTGTCGCGTGTCTTCGAGATTTACTTCTTGATTCATTATTAATAGACGTGTTTTCTAATAGCTGTTTTGATCGTTGTTATTATTCTATATTTGATAGCTGATTGAAAAACCATTTCGTCAATATCTCTTTTCACTACTTTATCATGTGTTAATCTGATTTTTCAGCCGATAACCTTCTTCGCCTCTACATCAGCTCATTCGTTACTCAATATATCGATATAAATCGATATTCAATGCAATTTGATAGAGATTCCTTGTTCTCGAAGAGCGCTGATCAGTTGAATTGTCTATATGACATAGATTTGGTCTGATTTCTTTCCTAAATCCTCAATGACTCTAATAGACGATTGATTATCGGTGTTAATAACAACCGTACCAATAGAATGCGATTGATTAATTATTGTCATTGTTAGTGCTTGAACAATACCATGCAGCTCAGTCGAGTAAACCGTGTATCATATGTCGAGTCCCATAAAGATTTGCCATAGTGATCTCATTGTGTAAGCTACAATCAATCTGTAGGTTCGAAGTATCCACCTATCTAAATTCTACTTCAGCTTTACTCTCTTTGAAGTGGAATTCCGAGTACCACTTTATCCTTCCCTAGGTCGATTGCAGTTTACTCCTTAAGCACGTAGTATTAGACGTAATCTACACTTCACGTATCGACATGCGCGTCCGTCCTCTCGGACTATATAAATAATATTCTTCGACAGTCTTCTATAAACGTACGACTGTCTTATTTCGAAGAATAATTCGTTAGAAGTCAGAGTTCATTGAAGAAATGAGATCTCTAAGATCATATGTATGCACTTCGAGATCTATCTCGCGATTGTATACCACGCTCCGCAAATTCTTCGTAGAGAGTCTATTTCGCGTTATCTGCAGAGATCTCTCTCGACAGATCGATCATATCTTGCAAAAGTAAACGTATTTATATATCTCGTAGCTTTAATCATGTATTTGTCCCTAACTCTTACTAATCAAGCTTATATTTTAACAATGTAGAACGATATTACATTTATCGCTATCTTCATATTCAGTAGCGACTTCGGATCTCAGTACGAGTGAGATACGTTGTTGGTTCTTTTTATTCTCGTCGCGACCCCGAACGATTTAATAATCTTAGAACGAGCTCGAGCTCAAGAATGTTCTGTCGCGTTGATAGAACGATATTATATCCACTGAATAATAAGTTCAGCTTCGGGTCTGAGTACGAGTCAGGTAAACAACGCGTCGGATGGTTTTCGTAATCAGATTCTCTTGTAGATGTCGCTCTGAGCCAGGCTCAAATCGACTGAGGTCTTTAGGCTCTCATGACTACTGCAAGCAATAGCATAAGGTTCGTAAGCAGCACCACGTACAGGTGGACCTCGTCGCCGCCCCTTCAGGGCTGATGAAACCTCGACGATTGGTGAGCAGCTTAGTCAGAAGACCCTGATCCCGGTGTCTCTGATTGGTTCGTGATTCTCGGCCGCGCAAGTAGAGTTTCTCACAGTGGCACCAGTGGCATAATGCTCGCGTAGATGCTTTTGGTGCCTTGTTGTGCCTCGTGGTCAAAAGTCATCATTCTCCAAAATCTCCAAGGTCTACAGTGCCATAACCCGTAACCACACGATATTTGCTAGTCTGCTAGTAAACATCCCGAAATCATGGTCAAGTGGCGCACAATACACCCTGGTCTACACTCGATGCTATTTGAGAGCAATCAAACAAGTATAACAACTGGGAAGAATTGATGTATAGTATTACCAAGGTAGGTACGGTCGGTTTAACGAAGGATGATGACTTTTGCCACCAACTGTGGACATCGGCATTTACATTACATCACCTTTCCCGAAGCTCTCTTCAAGACTGCCCTACGCCCTTTTCTCTCATTCTCTTCCTCTCATCTACAATTCTACGGAACAATATTATTTATTGTCATCCTCTGCTCCATTCTTGTGTACCACCATAGATTTTTAGTGCACACCCAAAAATGGCTTCCGCTCTCTCCAACGGCCTTCAGAAGGTCATGGACGCCGGAGCTCCTCGAAATCCGAAGATAGCCGATATCTCTAAGGACACCAAAGACTCTCATGACCCCAATGCAAAGCTTACCACCGATTGGGGCAGCAAGGTGTCCGACACGGATCACTGGCTCACTGTCTCAACCGAAGACCAGTACGGCCCGGCATTGCTGGAGGATGGTCATGCGCGAGAAAAGGTCCGCGACTATTTACCGTCCACCTAGGAAACAACTGACCAGGACCAAAGATACACCGTTTCGACCACGAACGCATTCCCGAACGAGTAGTCCATGCCCGCGGTGCAGGTGCATTCGGAACCTTCAAGCTCTACGAAAGCGCCCAAGACGTGACCAGTGCGGGGGTTCTGACCGACACTTCTCGAACCACACCGATCTTCCTTCGATTCTCTACGGTCCTGGGATCACGAGGTAGCGCCGACACTGTGCGTGACGTGCGAGGCTTTGCCGTAAAATTTTACACAGAGGAGGGCAATTGGGATATTGTGGGCAACGACATTCCAGTCTTCTTCATTCAGGACGCCATCAAGTTTACGGACTTGATTCATGCCGCCAAGCCTGAACCAGACGTTGAAGTTCCGCAAGCCCAGAGCGCCCACAATAATTTCTGGGATTTTCAATACCTACACTCTGAAGCCACTCATATGTTTATGTGGGCTATGTCAGATCGGGGCATCCCTCGATCCTATAGAATGATGCAGGGTTTCGGTGTCAACACCTATACTCTCACCAACGCGGAGGGCGAGAGACACTTCGTAAAATTCCATTTCACACCAACTCTTGGAGTCCACTCCTTCGTCTGGGACGAAGCGCTGAAATTGGCCGGCCAAGATCCCGATTTCCACCGTAAAGATCTCTACGAAGCGATCAATCAGGGAGTGTTTCCAACATGGAAGTTTGGTATCCAGACTCTCAAGGAATCACAGGAACATGACTTTGACTTTGACATCCTCGATGCGACCAAAGTCTGGCCCGAGGAACTCGTCCCGATTAGGTACATTGGGGAACTCCAACTCAATCGTAACGTTGACGAGTATTTCACTCAAACCGAGCAGGTTGCTTTCGCAACCGGCCATGTCGTTCCTGGCATTGGTTTCTCCGACGATCCTCTCCTACAAGGGAGAAACTTTTCCTACTTTGATACTCAGCTTTCTAGACTCGGCATCAATTGGGAGGAGCTTCCTATCAATCGTCCCGTCTGTCCGGTTATGAATCAGAACAGGGACGGCCAAAAACGACACACAATCACTAAAGGCAAAGCCAATTACTGGCCAAACCGGTGGGAGTCTGCCCCGCCAGCCAAGCCTTCTGAGGGCGGATACGTCGACTACCCAGAAAAGGTGGCAGGAGTCAAGACTCGTTTCAAGTCTCGGAAATTTAAAGACCACTTCTCTCAGGCTCAACTTTTCTGGAACTCCCAAAGCCCGCCTGAAAAAATGCACCTGATCTCCGCATTAGGTTTCGAGCTTGATCACTGTGATGACCCGGTTGTGTATGACAGGATGACCGAGCGTCTCTGTGAGATTGATCTTGAGCTTGCCCAAGCCGTGGCGGAGAAGGCAGGTGCGCCCACGCCAACCAACCAAGGCAAGCCGAATGCGGGCAAACGATCCGCAGGGCTAAGCATCACGGCCTACAACGCACCGAAGCCAACGATCGCGAGCAGGCGCGTCGCTATCCTCATCGGCGACGGCTACGATCCAGTGGCCTTCAATGGAGTCTATGCTGCGCTAAAGGCCGCCAAAGCCTTCCCCTTCGTTATTGGCCCTAAGCGCCAGACCGTGCTTGCGGAAGGCGAGAGCAAAGGTGTGTTCATTGTCTGATCAACAAAACCGATTTCGGCACCCCACTTCGAGTTCAAGACATACCCAAAGCTCTGAACATCCCCTCGAGCTGTCTCATTGATCGGATATCTGCTATACAGCGAGGCTGACACTGGATTTGTTGCAGGCGGCAAAGGCGTTCAGCCGGACCACCATTTCGAAGGCATGCGCTCCACCATGTTCGATTCCATCTTTATCCCTGGAGGCTCTCATATTGAAACCTTGCGCAAGCAGGGCCGCGTGGTTCATTGTACGTATTTTCAGAGTCCGCATCTCCAATTTTGAATGAAGTGTAGGGTCTTGAGATATGTCTTGAGAGTGTTCACTTTCTAGACGTTTCCTAAGGTCCTCCATACCTCCTCAAAGAAGCAAGACTGACTCCGAAACCACGATTCAGGGGTGCGCGAAGCATTTGGTCATCTGAAGGCCATGTAAGTGTTTTCGGAGTCTATGTTTCCTGTTTTAAACCAAAGGTTAAGCCTTGAGACATGTCTTAGGCGCTCTCTCCCCCTAGACATGTTTAATAGCTCGCCATATCCCCTCAATTAAGCAAGACTGACTCCAAAATCATCATTTAGTGGTGCAACCGGTGAGGCTGTCAACCTCGTAAAGCCAGCATGTGAGGTCGACGGTATGAAGTTCTCCGCTGCTGGTAGTCACGATGTTGTCGAATCCTATGGTGTTGTCACTGCGGGAGCAGCGAAGGCAGAGTCATTTAAGGAAACCGTCAACATGGCCAAGGGTGCGAAGGATTTCATCGACGTATATACTTTCAACATCTCACAACATAAGAACTTCGACCGTGAGATGGATGGACTGTCTTCCATGGTAGCTTACTAGATGAAGCCTATGAATTGCTTCTTCACCAAACAAGAATGGCATCAAGGATTTAGCGGTCATGGCTTCTTGTACATAGCAGGGTGACAAGGTTAAATCCATGAAGGTCACGCAACAGAAGAGCAACAGAAGTCATTGCTGTAAGAACACATGTACCAGGCTGACGAGGCCAATCTATGCAAGGCCCGGTTGCCCGCGATGTGTTTGCATGCCAAGCTGGGTATGCGACGGGCAACCTCTCTACCCGAAGTTTGCTCTAAAAGAAAGCACACCAGCCAATGTACATACTTGCCAATTTGAAGGGATCCGTAGCCTGCTGTATCAAGGCCTGCACATATCCCTCCACACTCAATGGTACGCTTTCCATCGGCAACAAGCCGCGGACCTTATTCCTCACACTCTCCAGCACTCCCTCTGGCGTGTCCGGCACCACCGTAATCGCTTTCTTCTTCTTGCCAATGAAATCAGTAGTCGGATCATAAAGGAAGGTCTCCAATATCGTCATTAATGTGTCTTCATTCTGCCGGAGGATGCCAAGCGTGAGCTCGCAAGACTGGCGGAACGGCCCTTCATAACCATAAGCGCCGAACGCATCTATCATGTTGTGTGTGAGGCGGAAAGGGACCAGCTCTGGTTTCTCAAAGGTTAGGCCTTTGTCGAAGAGACAGTTGAAGTCGACGTGGAAGGTGCCTCCATTGCTTTCTTCAAACAATATGTTCTCGCCATGGCGATCCCCAAGTCCAAGGACATGTCCGACAATGGACATCACAGCGCATGAACGAGTGTAGCGCAGGCGAGCGACGAACCACGCCCCAGGTTCGGAAAACATCTCAACGAACCATTCATGAAACACAGGAGGAAAGGTGGGTATAATTTTGTCAGTGAAGATGTGGAGCTTCGCAGGAGTCTGGACTGATTCATTGAGTAGGTTGCGTAAATCGTTGTAGTTGATCGGCACGTTTTTTTGCTTGTAGCTGTTCAAGAGAATCTCACGTAAAGTCTTGAGATTGTCTACCCACTCTATTAGACCACACTCTTCATTTAAGGGCGTTACAGCGTATGTTTTGATGTAAAGCCGGCGTTTGCTGGATTCGGCGTCCTTTTTAAGAGAGCGGTTGATCATGGCGTTGAACTCCATCAAACGTTGATCCTTGCGAAGATCATCTTTCGGTTTGCAAAGAAGAGCGTAGACACGGCCATCAGAGCCTCGGATGCTGATCTTCCTTGGTCGCTGGAGAGAATTCAAAACTACCACTTCATCTAAGAAGGATGATATGTGAACGTAATCTTTGCTGTTAAACGCCTTATGAGTCCTCATCATCATATTGTCGTTCGTCGGAAGACTGGCAGTCAAAGAGGACTCGAGTGGTATTGCAAGCCTAGAGGAAGCGGTCTTGTGATTGAAGCCAAGATCCTTGGTTAAACTGACCATCGTAGGCTTATTAGGAATGTTGCCCTCACAAACGTGCAGTAATTGTTCGGTTAACTTCTGCCCCTGGGTAACCAACGTTTTGAGCTCTGTTCCAGTCGAATCTGTCTTGGATTTCTTCGCGCTTTCCAATACTCTCGTCAAGCAGGCCGTGCCTCTACTCGCCCTATCTTTGGAAAACGACTTCAGCACAGCTAGTAAAGTCCAAAGTGCTTGTGCCGTGTGCTGCACTACGACTTTAGTCACAATGTCAACAAGGAGATTGTAGACAGCTAGATTTGGATGACATATTCGAGCCACGATCTGAGACAGTGCAGTATACCAAGCAAAAGCCGGTAAGCGGTCAACATATTTCTTGATTTGAGAATTGCATGCTTCGAGCAGCTTTCTTCGTTGTGCCATAGTGTGGGATCTAAAATTTTCGTCGTTCCCGTGTTTTGGATCCACAGGTTGTTCGGATTGAAAGCCCAAGTCTAACCACAAGGTTAGAATCCTTGGCATCGTCTGATATATGTATTTGGCCCCGAAAGCTAGCGACCGGATATAATTCTCAATCACTAATTTGGCGGTCTCACCCGTTATAAAGGTTTGAGCCTGTTTCCAAGGTGGTTTCGCTTTCTCGGACTCCAGGAGTTTATTGTAATGCTTTCCGAGATAGTAGTGACCTTTCTCCCACCTGTTGTGGAAATCGACAGCTCTTTTGTACTGATGGATGATCACATCGGATTGAGTTTGTCCGGCCCTATCTATCCACTTCGCCAGTAGAAGATGAGCTCTCGCCTTGAGCAAATTTTGCTGTTGCTGCAGGCCAGGGTTGTTGGTCGCCATTGAGTCTGCCTCAATGTAGTCATGAGATCTGAAGGCATTGGCACCAATGGCTCCCTCTAAACTTTGGATCGCTTTGCGATGATTGCCTTCTCTCCATAGTAGACGAGAATGCTCTATCGTGGCTGATGCATCACCCAGTTGAGATGCGTGAAGGACGGCGTTGAAAGCTTGATGCGTGAAGTCACCTTTGCGAGCTAGTCTCGCGCTCGTTAACCAAGCAGACGCGATGTCAGCGTTCGAAAAATGACGCCTGGTAAGGTCAGTTAATGTCACACTGGCGATCGAAAGTGTCTTACGTGGAAAGCTGCATTGCCGCCCTTCTGAGTCCTAACAAGTATTGTTTGTCGGACACGAAAGGCCCAAGCACATCCAAGCGTTGGTCCATCAATGACACGAGGTTGGATTTCTTGTTTTTATCCATGTCACCGGCAGCACCAATCATTTCGATCTCGGCGAGGGCGTGAAATTTCAATAGCGAATCATGGCACCCTTGCAGCGACGTCGTGTTCGTGGCCGATAAGCCTCTTGCAGTGTTACGTCTTAGCTGGTCCAAAATGATGGAGCATTGTTTAATGTTGTCCTCCGAAAGAGCTAATAATGCTCGCCCAATCCCCACATTGAAGTCTCCATCTGAAGCTTCCGTGGACATTGAGAGGTAGCCTTTCAGCTTTTCCCACTTCCCAGTTACCCAAGAAGCTTCTGTGGCAAACGGTAGGGACAAAATTCTGGTCGGTTCTGATTGCTGGAAACCCTCAACTTGATTCAACAAAACATCTTCTACAAATCAGCATGGAGATCACATAGACGAGAAAAGCATACCACTTACCATGCTGGCCAGACTCTCTGAGACATGTGAGCAGGTTAAATTGAACATCAAGGTCCTTTGGCTTCTCTGTGAGAAGAATTTCGTACCAACTCTGAGCTGCAGTCCATCTTCCCGCCTTGCGATGCTCCAGGATCTGCTGATCTATATTAAGAACTTGCAGATGAGCCGAAATGCCTTCAAGACCGTCGGGTTCGTCGATCTGTGTATAAATATCTTGAAGTCGTTCATACAAGGGTTCCAAATCTACAATTTGGTTGTTGTTTCGATCTTCCCCTTGTTGTTGCCTAATGAATTGCTCCCAATGAAAGAGTGCTCGCGAAAAAGATTTACACTCTACCGCCCGGCGGGAAATCACGTCTGCAGGTATTAGTGCAAGAACTGTCTCCACACATTGTATCTGCACAGCTTCCTGCTCAAGGTCGGCTTCGGGTGGTAATCGCCCTGCACGCGTTCCAGCGCTTTTCGCATTTACGCTTTCTTTCTTTTTCTCTTGCATCCAACGCGAAAGGTAATCGAGGACCTGGAAGACGGTCTGTAAACGTCAATTAGCAGCTAGCGTTGAGAAGGACTTGAGCCATCTACTTGACTGCACAGGATCACGTTATCCTTCGGATGGCGCTGTTCTGGCAATGGTTCCTGCAATACCAGGAGAAGCTCTCGACCGATTTCTAGCTTCTCACAATGCTTACCGTTGACAATAACATTCAAGCAGGCAAACGGTAAGAGGAAGTTCGATATAGCTATGTCCTGAAATCGAATGATGCGACTGAGAACCGAGAAGATGGTTTGTGTCTTCCCCTCTCCTACTCTCTTCTTGAGGAGGTCAAAAGTGAATGTCCGAAGCCATTGCCCATGAGCCATATTCGTGTCGTACAAAGGGTAGGTAGAGGGTGGCTGCGAGACCCCAGTGGTGACGAAGTATTTGGAATTAGTGAAGGGCATCAAAGTCGTTCTCACTGATTCAGGGAGGGACACCCATCTGCGATAATTCGCGTCAAAAGGGGCATCACGAGGGCGAGGCCTCACAGAGTTCTTTATCTCCGAGATGCTTAACAACTCTTGCATAGCATACGCCAAGAAACCTTGGCTTCGAGAATTCGTTGCCGAGAGGAATGCTTTGACCAGAACTTCACGAAGGAAGAAGAGTACAAAGTCGTTTGTCTCGTCGTCTCTAACAAAATTGGAAAGCACCAGTATCTCCTTCTTCTCCCGTGCAGCTTCAATGCGCGTGGGGTCCAAACATCCTACAATTCCTATGCACTTGGCACAAAGGACAGATATCTCTGGATGGGTATTGCTGAAGAGCACGGAAGTATCCAGGATGGACCGAGCTAGTTGACCCACGACAGGGTCCGGTTGTTCACTTTTGGCAATCTCATGCAGAAAGCCTTGATTGTTCATCAAGTACTCGGCGAGCTCTTTCAGGGCTCGGAAGACAACGGTCGCATTCTCGTTTTGGCATCGTTGGCTAAAAGCTTGGTAATGGTGTTTCACATCCATCTTAGCCTTCAGCCTGTCCAATTCTTCCTCGAATTTGGCCAACAACGGTACAGAGGCAAGTGAGGGTAAGGTGTGTACAATGTCACATATCATAGATGAATGGGATTTCAAGAGATAGCTGATCATGCCGTGTGCCTCTTCCTGAACGTCGGCCCGGAATGAGTCCCAATACTGGACGATGATGGCAAATGTAGGGTCTACGAGCGCTGCGATGTCGTCTTCCCCTAGGGTAGTCATCATGACAATCCAAGCGCCAAAACCCTGGTCAGAAAGATCTTTGTTTTCGATGGCGGATCGGAGACATGCGCATATCTACAAGTAACCTTCATTTAATCGAGTTACTAGGAATCGAAAATGCAAGGAGCTTACCTGTGGTAGACCATTGCTGACATGACTCTTCGCAAGCTTTATCATCTCGCGAATCGCACCTAAACACCGCATTTTCTCGGGGATTGGTTGTGGACCTTTGCCATCGTTTATCGTGTCGGCGAGAAGGGCCATGATGCCCAGCACGTGGGTCTCGAAAAATGGACCAATCAAATCCAACTTACGAGCTGTTCCACGGCCAAGGACCGATCTACCATGAGTGATCTCGGCAAGAAAGTGCAGGGCTTGATGAGCCTTCAATGGGTCAGACCTCCGGCTCACAGATCTTACAAGGGGTCTTCTTACCTTGGGCCTTTGTATTTCATCATCCTCACCTGCAGCCCTTAACAATTCAGACGCTGTTGATTGTGGCTCCGATTTCAGCAGTTCGGCACAATCCACATTGCTGAATTCTGGAGAAACAGCGTTGAGCAAGGCCATGACTAGGTTTTCCACATCTGTAGAGGTTCGGAGTAGCACACACGAAAGTATGGCAGCCAAGTTGTTGTGTTCCCTGCAGAGCGCCATAATTGACTGTCCACAAGCGTCGGCAATTCGTTGTAGAACGTCCTGCTTTTTGGTCAAGACGAAAAAGGGGACTGTGTGGACTTGAGTCATGGAGAGGAAGTCAGAAACACTCATCGCCAACAAGTCTGAGATCTGCTGTGCAGTCTGGGGGCGGCGGTGTATGTCTTGTACTACTGCGACCGCAATGGTACGCCAGTACGGAGCAAACAGCTTCAATGCTGAAAAATGGGAGTGATTAGATATCTTTTGAATCTGTAATGTGTTAATAGTATAAGGGCTGTATTTGTATTGTTCGCTCTTACCTCATCGTACGCAAGTCCAGAGATTAATGCATTAGTGTGGCCCAAGTACTCCACTAATTTCAATAGAACGAGGTTCATCTCGTCGCCGCCAGAGATCCTAGAAAGTGATTAGAACTAGGAACAAATTGCTGACTCGCCAACATACCTAGCAATTTGGCCCCAGGCGAGTATGCAAGTTTCCTGCAGTGCCAGGTCGTTCTGGTCTGACAGAGTACGCAAGAAATCCAGCACAATGTGCCGATTCTTGAGAACGATAGAAGGTCTGAGAGTGCCTTGCATGAAGACTGGCAGTGTCCTTCTATATAACAGTCATTAAAGCGTTAACACATAATGGCTTTTCGACTGACCCAGCTGCTATGCGCAATTCGCGAATGGAACTGTGCAACGCTTGTAAGCACCACTGGCTAAACGCGGACGTTGTCAGGTCCAAGTGCTCTTCCTTTGCGGTATGAGACAGCAAACGCTTTAGAGCCAGCATAGCAGCGACACGAGGTCGTCGAAATTTCTTGGTCTTCTGCAATTTGATCAGGTTGACTATGGTGGAAAACATCTCTTCTGATTCAGAACCTTCCCACAGTGCACAGATATTGCCGTCCCTCACGTCCGTGTCACATATGCAGCAGCTATTGTATGATGGTTGTCCACGCTCACGAATCGAGATCGCTGAAAGAGCTTCGGCGCTTGCGCAAGCTACTTGCCCAATCGCAGCAAATAAGGCACACTGGTCTTCCTCGGAAAGCTTTGGAAAGTAATTGCTACCGTACGTTAGCACATCCATATAGACATAAGAATCGCGGCCATTACACTGCATTCTGGCTAAGGTCGGTAAGCACGGCGTTATCATGAAAATCCAACAAGCTATAAATGCTGCTCACTATGTCTGATCGCACGCTATTCATGGTTTGATCACCATCGACAGTGGCCAGACGTGCTTTCTTTGATGGCCTTTCGATGTCACGATTGGCTGTATTAGGCACAGAATTACAGAAGTAGCTGTGGCTGGTTCTCCGTATTTCCAGATCCTGAAATGACGGCATCTGACTTGGGGTTAACAAGCGCAGATCTTCTTGCGATCTTTGCTCGTGGAGCGAGATTATCAAGGATATGGCGTACTGTGAGGTTTGAGAATTAATGTTTGTCACCAAGGGCGCCTGCTTGGTCGTACCTGGAGATCGTGACCAAAGGCGTCGAAACGCTCGTGATCTCGTCTTACTTCGAGGAGGGTTGGTAGAATGTTTCCGGCACAGCTTCGAAGTCTAGGCCCAGACTTTGAATCAGTGAGAGCAAGATCGAAAGCCATGAGACAAAGTCTTCTTTCAACGGGAGACGGTATAGGTAACGATTCTGTGAGTAGAAAATTCGTTGTGACTATCGAACACAATATTGATACCCTGTTCACGACTGCTGAGTTGGGGATGAAGCCCGATGTGCGGGCGAACAAAGAGCGAATACAATCCAAAAACATTACCACGCTCGACAAGATGCTCTCAACGTATTCGAGTTGGGCACTTTCGGGAGCTATGGCTTCCCAAAGCCGGCTCAAAAGATTTAAGGTCCAGCTATCCTGAGAAGTAAAAAAGCTAGCATTTGACCTGACTTCTGGCCCGCTTGAGAAAGGTGTAATAAAAAGTGATAGGAGGCACATTGTCGCATTAAATATTTGTCCCTTGTGTCTGAAGGATACCTGAATAGCGTCTCGCAACTCGTTTTGTAGCTCGTTCGGCGGACAGAATCTGGAGATTGTCCCTTCAGAAGGCACATGATATGGAGCCATGTTGGTTTGTCTAGCCGAACTAGAAGTCTGGTTTTCGAGATGGATCAAAAGGTCTTCAAACCTGTGCGTGAGTTGCTGATGCACATGAAAAGGCAGATATGCATGCTAACCGTCAATGCACCCTTTCGCGTACCCCAGAATTGGATTTAAGCTCTTCCTTCTTGAATGCGTTCTTCTTTCGGTGACGAGGAATGTCGTACAGAGGCGGAGAACCGCATCTACTGTCTCCCTATCTTGTAGACACCCGGTCAAAGACAAGAACTTTGGAAAAAGCCATAGATACAAAGGTCCAATAGGCCGTGGGCCTGATCCTTGAAATTGGGGAGCAACAAACAGAACTTCAGGGTTCCTCTTCACAGTGAAGTTTATGGCATTCAAACTGTCGGCAGCCTGCCTAGACAGCTTGACCTTACCATGGATCGGGTCATGCGAGGTTATGTTTTCAAGGCCGGCCTTCACAATCACGTAGATCAGCTTGCAATCCACGTCGCTGTCCGTTTCGAGTGGTTCTATGCGAATCATGTGTCCGCTTTCAGTATCTAGTATTTCTCGAAGAAGTTGGCGAAATGTCTCTTCATCTGGAGTCTTAGCATGCTTCTTTCCATCTGTGAAATGGCTGACTAGCTGTGCTGCAAGGGTGGACTGTGGTGGATCCGCGTTCTGCGAAAGCTCGTGGAGCGCAGGACGTCCTGACCCACTTCTTCCCACGCCTCGAGCCATATCAGCATAAGGTATCCTCTTGATATCAGGTCTACTTCGCTGCTGGTCATCAGGAATACGAGACGCGTTTCCATGGCTTGCTTGGCGCGCGGTGTTGAATCGGAAAGGCTAAAGTACTTTAGGAAAAGCTACCGTCTCAACCGCCTTGGCGACCTCTGGCGCAGGCTTACAAGTACAGCGTGCAAGGCCACCAAAGGCTTCGTCCCAAAAAAGTAGCTCTCACCTCAAAAATCAAAGCGTTTATTCATGAGATCATTGACTGCGTGACGTTGGATTCAATTGATCATCATGGTGATTGACTTTGTTCAAATTGGATGGCAAGAGGATGATTGCTTTTTGCAGGATCAGAAGCATCAAGAGAATATGCGAGCTGCCCTTGATATGGTATGTTAGATGGATTATGGACATGAACATGAGGCGTGAAGAAACAAGACTGAACGACTCAGGCAGAGCAAGCTCTTGCATCCGACGAGGTGCCCGTTGGTTGTGTCTTCGTCCATGAAGGTCAAATCATTGGCCGGGGTATGAATGATACGAATAGATCTTTGAATGTATGTTCGATGGTCAATGCAACTACTTGCTATTCTAATGAACTGTGCAGGGGACACGACACGCTGAACTCTTAGCTATCAATGGCATACTCAAGAACCATTCACCCTCAATTCTTCGCGAAACAATTCTGTATGTCACTGTCGAGCCCTGCATCATGTGTGCCTCAGCTCTCCGCCAATTCCACGTCAAAGCTGTGTACTACGGGTGCTCCAATGATCGTTTTGGGGGAACTGGTGGAGTACTTTCAATCCATTCCGAGTATTGGCAGCGTCGCTTCAATTGATGCCTATTGCTGATGGGATCTCGACAGCTCCAGCGTAGACAAGCCCTTCCCTGCGTATGGGGGTTTGTTTCGGGACCAGGCAATCATGTTACTGCGACGATTTTATGTCCAGGAAAACGGCAAGGGCATGACTTCTGTTCTTGTGACATACGAAAGACTTATTGACCGGTCGATCTAGCCCCAGAACCAAAACCAAAGAAACATCGACAACTCAAAACCGAGGTTCTGCCATTTTCTCACGAACGTCGGTAGTATGTATTTAGGAGTTTCAGTACAGCATCTCATCAGCATTGGTCTAATAACAGGCGTGCAAAAGCACAGATAGAGCAAGGGAAGCTCGATCTGGGAGAAAATATTGAGCTCTGCAGGGCTTTATGATTTTCTACTGATTTTAAGACCTAAGCATGGCTAGCTCATCAAAGTGACAACAATAAAAGACTTGCCTCTAAAAAAAAAATAGACACAAATACGCAGCACAATCATAGAGACACACAACGGCTCTGAATGCCTTCTCGTGCTTGACCGCAGTGACAGTTGTTATGTGCTGCCAGCTTGCTCTGCAGCAAGCTCTCTTTCTGCCTGTCTATAATATTTAGCTGTATCGACACCGTGCTACAAACGTCAGCGAATTATGCGTATAGTGCTGTAAAAAAGTGAGTAATACCTGATCATGGTTCACAAAATTAAACCATGGAATGACATGAAGCCAGACGCCACTGTACCGCGAATTTCGTGAAGCCACACCTTGCATATATGGTGTTAGACTCGACTTTCCATATAACGGCTCGTTCCTCTTGACTTTGTCCACCATTTCTCGCATGTCCATTTCCACCTCTCTTTTGTTTTCTTCCACCCCATAAAATCTCACTAGCCAGGCGTTAGCTAGATCTTGCAGCTGCTTGAAGTCGTCGTACAAATTGAGTTCTCGTAAAAATAGAGAAAACCGGCACCTGCCCCAATAGTGTAGGATAGTCGCATGACTGACGCAAAGCTCCCCTTGGACACGTGGGATGGAGATATCTTCTCCCAAAGCAACATCAAGGCGGGACCAAAGGCGGCCATGGCACCTCCTTTCGCATAGTCTTCGGGTCGTGCATACTTGACGACTCGCTTGAAATGGCTGGACAATTGTCAGAGCAATAAAGCACAGATAACCTCGGCTACGTACGGATCACTGTCAATGAGCTTCGAAAGCCTGTTAGCGTATATTTAATGATAAATTGGAGGTTACTAACTGGATACTTCGTGTTCCGCTGCTGCGCTGGCACATATGGCCGCTGCTGTAGATCTGTCATGTTCGGCGTGCGCAATGGGGTAGAAAGAAGGAACACTTTTATGCAGTTGACGTTGGGCTCCGGGGATACCATCGGTCCGCTTCGGAACAATGAATATCCCGAAAAGTTTGCAAATTGGTCACAACGCGAAGATGTCGCGTCACTTCGCTAGCGTACTGAACCTCAGTTTATTAATACTCCTCTGGACTTCAGTGAAAAAGCAACAAGAAGAAACCAATTCACGCTCCCAGTGTAGAGGCAAATTAATAAGCGGGTCACTTTGAGTGGTACCATGTCAGCTACTGATGTAGGCGCACGAAACGTTCCTCCAGTCGACGACTTGGATGACAGCTTGTTCGACTACGACGTTGGTGATGTGTTTCGCGATGTCGACACCAACATGGATGTGTCTGCTGTGCATAAGCCTGCCGCAAGAGCAGACATTGCGGAGAATGGCGCAGGTCTGGGTATTGACGAAGAGATCAAGGTGACTAAAAAGAGAGCCCCTGCACCAAAACTGGACGAGAATAAGTTCGCGCCGAACAATACTGCAAGAGTCGATAGGTTGCTCAATGGACGACAGGCTTCTATCACCTGCTGGTATCTCAACATTACGGAGAGTCGCCAAAGAGCGATTGAAGTTCAAGGGGAAAGGGCACGAAGTATGGCGTTCCAAAGAGCTTAGAGGATATCGACTGACATCTTGCGGTCTGCAGTACTCCGATGTGGCTCGACTGTTGAATGTGTATCAATTGTGGCTGGACGACCTATATCCACGAGCAAAATTTGCAGACGGGCTCGCCATCATTGAAAAGCTTGGCCATAAAAAGCGAATCCAAACGATGAGGCGAGAGTGGATATATGAAAGGAATACTCTGGAGAACTTGGATAGCTTAGGACTAAGTGGAGAAAAGCCCGCCGAATCTGGCCGAAATCATTCCTGGGAGGTCAAGTCGAGGGAGGGGCCGCGAACACCTGCTGCTGTCATGGAAGACGACGACGATCTCTACACAGCCACACCGAAATCTCCTCGAGACGATGGGGCGTCGAAGCGCGGTGGTGACACGGAGGATTTGTTTTTGAAAAATTCGACGAAGAATGTTCCAATACGTCTAGGGCAAAGACCTGAAAGTCCTATAAGGAAAGAGAATTTTAGTGATGATGAGGATGCATTGTTAGCTCTAAACGATGTGTGGTGATGTGCGGTGATGCGTGGTGATGCGAATAGCGATTAGTACCCATTACAAGTGAATCGGTCAATGCAAAGAGCACTAGGACTAAAGTAGCAGTGTTGTAATTTCACTGTACAGTAGCAATACCGAATCTTATTCATGAATGGTCGCGAATACCTGAGATCGTTGTGTTTCCCGGAAGGTGAGGTAGAATCCACTATAACACGTGCCTGCCTCTGCTTTCTCTCTGGATCTACTGGCAGCAAAAGCTCTTCTTTCTCCAAAAACCTCTTCTGTAGGGCCCCTCCCATCTAGATCTTGCTTCCATCGCTTCACTTTGTTGACATCTGTCCGGCCTGATCTGTGTCAGCAGTCTTTGCTTTCATGAAGTCAAGAGTAGGATCCCCCCATGACTCCAGATCTTTTGCTTGCGGTCGAAAGACTGCGCATTGCCAATGTGCACAAAATGGACGAAAGTGAAGGCATCGATGATATACTTAGCCAGCCGAGACCGAAGAAGCGAATTCAAAGGGACCATCAGGCTGTTAAGAAGGAATTGGAAAGGACTATCCTCACACCGCAGACGTCCTTTGACGGGGAATGGCTTAACAAACTACAACAGTATGTCGTCCAATCGAGAGGCCCGAGGATATCGCTGACATGTCTTATGGACGATGGGACGTGCCCACAGATTACACTGGGGTATACGAACTAGCACCCACACAGACGAGGACTATCATTCGTTTTACTAGAGAAGGGTTGGAAGGCAAAGTCACTGGCTACAAAGAGGTCACCGTACCTGCCAACAGTGCCACCGCTAAAAATTCGACCTCTCTGATCAGGAAACCTGCTAATCGTGCTGACTTCGTTCGTGGAGCTGCGGGATTCTTTCCCTTTGCTCCAGGTGGGCTTGATGGCGTCACCGCCGTCGCTGCACTAGAGAATCGAGTCATTCAAGGAGAGCATCACGCCAAAGGCGAAAAAGGGAACAGATTGGACCGTGTGATCGATTTCAGTTCGCATGGAAGTTTACTCGAGACACCACCAGGTTTTGAAAGAGGTCTAGATTTTACGAAGACTAGCCAAAGGGTAGACCAGGCTACAGCAAAGCAAGTCGAAGACACTTTAGGGGCAGGACCTACATTTTCCTCCATCTCTGACAGCGAAGACGATTCTAACGTCAATGGTGTCTCGTCGGAAGAGCATGAGTCCGGTGACAGCGACTCGAGCGAAGGGTCCGAGGAAGATATTGACTCTCTTTTGCCCGTGGAATTTCCAGCCTTTGAGCCCCATGGGAAACTAGCAGTGTCGGCGACCCGGAAAGCCGGCAGAGAATGGGCCCACATGGTTGACGTGAAAAGAGAAATCACTAACTTTCATGAACTTGTGCCCGACATGGCCAGGACCTGGCCTTTCGAGCTCGACACTTTCCAGAAAGAGGCTGTCTACCATCTCGAAAATGGCGATTCGGTCTTTGTAGCGGCTCATACCTCTGCTGGAAAGACCGTCGTTGCTGAGTATGCAATAGCGCTGGCGGCCAGACACATGACTAAAGCTATCTATACGTCTCCTATCAAAGCTTTGAGCAATCAAAAATTTCGAGATTTCAGGCTTGAGTTTCAAGACGTGGGCATCTTGACTGGCGATGTCCAAATCAATGCGGAGGCTAGCTGCCTCATCATGACAACGGAGATCTTAAGAAGTATGCTTTACCGCGGAGCGGACCTTATCAGAGATGTTGAATTCGTCATCTTCGATGAAGTTCACTACGTCAATGACTTAGAGCGTGGCGTCGTTTGGGAAGAAGTAATCATCATGCTACCAGAGCATGTCACTCTCATCCTTCTTTCAGCAACCGTCCCAAATACTTACGAATTTGCTTCTTGGGTAGGAAGGACAAAGAAGAAAGACATTTACGTTATCTCAACACGGAAAAGACCAGTACCACTGGAGCACTATTTGTGGGCTGGTAGTGCCATGCATAAAGTTGTTGATGCCGACAAGAAATTTTTAGATAACGGCTGGAAGGAGGCAAACATAGTTATGTCGAGCAGGAACAAGAGTCAAAATGTAATCGAAGCCAGCGGATCAGCCAATCAGCGTGGCGCCTCTAATGCCAGAGGAGGTCGCGGCCAGGCTCAACGCGGTTCGCCTGCGCGCGGAGCTCAACAGCGCGGAGCTCAACAGCAACGGGGAAGAGGTCAAGTACCGCGAGGTGCCGGCAATGTTGCTGGGACAGGGCGGGGTGGAGGTCGGACAACCGCCGCACAGGATAGAAACATTTGGGTCCATCTCGTTGAGCATCTTAAAAAGCATGATCTTCTTCCCGCATGCATCTTTGTCTTCTCAAAGAAAAGGTGTGAGCAAAATGCCGACGCCTTGTCGAATCTAGACTTCTGTACTGCATTGGAGAAAAGCGCAATACACATGATAATTGAGCGATCGATTGCTCGACTCAAGGCAGAGGATCGTCTTCTACCTCAAATCAGACGACTACGGGAGCTACTCAGTAGGGGCATCGCCGTACATCACGGTGGTCTTCTACCAATTGTCAAAGAAGTTGTTGAGATACTCTTCGCAAAGACGCTTGTAAAAGTTCTATTTGCGACGGAGACATTTGCTATGGGTCTCAATCTACCAACACGTACAGTCGTCTTTTCTGGCTTCCGCAAGCATGATGGGCGAGCTTTTAGAGATTTACTGCCCGGCGAATACACGCAGATGGCAGGTAGAGCTGGTCGGCGTGGAATTGACCCTGTCGGCAGCGTCATTATCGTTAACTCTAACAGTGACGAGGCTCCGCCTGCTGCCACGCTGAAGCAGATGATCCTTGGTGAGCCCACAAAACTACGATCCCAATTTCGTCTAACTTACAACATGATCCTCAACCTGCTCAGAGTGGAGGCACTAAAGATTGAGGAGATGATTAAAAGAAGCTTTAGTGAAAATGCAACCCAGGCACTGCTCCCCGAGCAAGAAAAACAGGTCAAGCTCTCCGAGTTAGATTTGGCCAAGATTAAACGTGAATCTTGCGAAATGTGTGATTCCGATCTTGAAGACTGTCATTCTGCGGCTATGGAATTCCAATCAGCAACTGCAGACTTGCACCATACACTGGTAGCATCGCCACTTGGCAGACGAATGTTCTCTTCTAAGCGCTTGGTCATATTTCGAAAGGTAGCAGAACTCCGATAGAACACACACAAAGCCGGTGGAGCTGATTGAAGCTTAGGGGGGTATACGTACAGCTGGAATTCTCCTACGTGAAGGCGTCAGTAAGGGCCTTACTCCAACCCTCGAGCTGCTCTCTCTAGGACGGAGAAATCCAACTCGTCATCCGAGCGATCTCTTACCATATCTTCCTAAGTTTCGCCCTCTTTTTGATAAGCTACCCACAGACGCTGCAGAGATGGAGCTCAAGGTCCTGAAGATCCCCTTGGGTGATATTGACACTGTGACCAAAACGGTTGTACAGGTTAGAGGACCGATCTGGCATCTGCGAGCCAAGAAAGGTACTGATAACCATTTCGTAGATTGGAACCGATGAATTACTAAAAAACGGCCAAGAAGCGACAAAGTTCGCAGCAGGGGAAGCGGCCAAGATCTGCGCATCATGGAACCAACCGAATTGGGACGAGCTAGACTGGAGTCGTGTCAAGGAGCTCCGGACACGCGAGATATTGGATTATCGCAAGCAAGAAGCTTCCAAATGCCAGCATGGTCGTGCGCTAGATTGCCCGAACTTTGTCAAGCACGTAAGGCGTGGAGTCCAGAATTTATCCCGTGTATGCTGATCTGTTGTAGTTCTCCATGCGTCATGATGAATGGCTCATTAAAGAAAATATTTCACAGTTGAGGCAACTAATGTCAGATCAGAATTTACAGCTCCTTCCCGACTACGAACAACGAATATCTGTCTTGAAAGATTTGGGGTTCATTGACCAGCACTCAAGGGTTGAGATCAAAGGCAAGGTTGCTTGTGAAGTAAGCATGAACCCGTGATACTCTTCTTGGCTGTCATTGACGCAGGATATCTAGATTCATTCGGCCGACGAGCTTGTCCTTACCGAGCTTATACTTGAGAATGTGCTTGCAGATTTTGAGCCGGAAGAGATTGTCGCTCTTCTATCAGCATTTGTGTTCCAGGAAAAGGCTGAGGGCGAGCCTACCTTGACTCCCCATCTACAAAAAGGTAGGGAGACGATTGTTGCTCTATCTGAGAAGGTCAATGCTTTCCAGACGCACCATCAAGTTATCCTCTCAAGCGATGACTCAAATAACTTTGTGAGTCAAGCTCGGTTTGGTCTTGTGGAGGTTGTCTACGAGTGGGCCCGAGGAATGTCATTCAATCGGATCACAGACCTTACAGATGTGCTGGAGGGGACAATAGTTCGTGTGATCACAAGATTGGACGAGACTTGCAGGGAGGTGAAGAACGCAGCAAGGATCATTGGAGATCCTGACCTCTTCACAAAGATGCAAATAGCGCAAGAGCTGATCAAGCGCGACGTCACGGCGGTCGCTTCGCTCTACATGTGAAATTTAGCGGTTACCATGTGAACTTTTCTGCTGTCTGTATTGGACATGGCACTCAATACCTTAACACTTCCTACTATATGATTCGTGTAATTGGAAGATGTGATTGACGGAAGATAAACAATGGCGCCGAGGCGTCCAGCGTAAGGTAAGTGATAAGGTAATGTTGTGTTTGTAGTTACCTCAAGGTACCTTATAGGAAAGACCTGATTCTTACGAACGGTTTTCAAATGGTTTTTGTACCCCAACGGTATAGACATGCTTGTAATTAGTGAAAACAGTATTTAAACTATTCAAAAATTATCACTATTTGAAATTTTCAATGACTAAGAAACTAAAACTGTTTTTATTTATCAACGAAATAGATACGACAGATTTTTCCAATGATTCTAATTATCTTGACGGTTGATTCTCACAGACTGAAGTGTATATATATACTATCAATTATATGATTTAAGGTTAAGCGAGAGACTCGGAATCTCTGTCTGCTTTCTTACATCAACGTCGCAAAGAAAAAGACTTCAGAATCGATCGATTTGAACGATTTCGTCGCGGGGACAGCGTTCTCGGGACATAGCGAACGTCGATGTGGGGGGTTGAGGAGGGTGGGGTGGAGGTGAGAAGATGTATCCTCGATAGAGGTGGACCCTGAAAATTTTGAATACACGCTAAGCTTACCGAAATACACGTTCTCATAGAGTAAATTAAACAGTTAACTTTATTTTCAATGGTAGAAAACCAGAAACGTTTCGTAATCTAACCCATGTACAAATGGATCCCGTCATTACCACTATTCCAGCTTATTAATCATGTGCGAACCATGTCTAAACCGTTTCTATGAATCAGGTTTGGCCCATAAGGTAATGTTGTGTTTGATTGAAATGATGATCGGGTTAGGGTTAGGGCTCAAGCTCAAAAAATCTTGGCGGCCAACTAGCTTAAGGTACCTTACCTTCGAAGTTACTTACCTACCTAGGTACTCTACGTGATCGTTTCTCCAATAGCACTTCTTCAAGCTAAGCCACATAACACAAGCAGATTTCCATACTGCCTTGGATTCACTCTTTGCTTCGAGAGCGCCATTTTGACCCTTAATCATCCTATCTTAACGCAGCCGAAGTGGAATAGGCCGTCTTTTAATTCACGCCTACCCACACGCCTTGCAGCTTGCTTCAGTCACACACTCTTGGGCGCATTGTCGCGCCAGACATAAGGCACTATGGATATCACGCTCCTTCGAAGCCGTATACAGTCGACAGTCGACCCAAACGCAGACGCGAGACGTCAAGCAGAACTAGACCTGCGATATGTAAGCTCCCGGGTGCTCTTGTTTTCAGGATGTGCTGACATACCCATTGCTAGGCAGAAGAGCAACCAGGCTTCACCAACGCTCTTATCAGCATACTGCAGGCCGAGCAAGACAATAGCATACGCCTCTCCAGTATGCCTTCCGGCTGCCTTTACACAGGCGCTGCTAATTAATATACAGCTGTTGTATACCTCAAAAATCGAGTCACCAGAGCATGGCAGCCGAACGAAGATCCCGCAGCGCATAAGCCAATACCAGAAAATGAGAAGCTCGACCTGCGGAACCGTCTTCTTCCTATACTGGCCTCCTCGTCACCCCAAATCCGGATACAACTCATACCAATCCTGCAAAAGATTTTATCTTACGACTTTCCTGCCAGATGGCCCAACTTTCTAGATATTACAATGCAACTTTTAAACACAAACGATGCAAATTCCGTCTTCGCAGGCTTACACTGTATGCTGGCAATATGCCGGATGTATCGATTTAAGGGAGGAGAGAATCGGGGAAACTTCAACCAAATAGTCGAGGCTTCTTTCCCCCAACTGCTGGGTATTGCTACACGACTAGTGGAGGAAACGAGTGGAGAGGCGTGGGAAATGTTACACATCATCATGAAAGCATACAAACATGCAATCTATGTGGGTCGAAATTCTTTTCGGCTAGGAGCAGTGGCATGCTAACATGTATGAAGTTCGAATTGCCTACATACCTCATGCATCAAGACCAGATGGTTGGTTGGTGTACCCTGTTCTTGACTATCGTCGGCAAGGAGGCCCCGATCCACGCTCTTGACGAGGACTATGACGAGCGAGAAAGAAATCACTTCTGGAAGTCCAAAAAATGGGCGTATGCAAATCTCAATCGGCTGTTTGTACGGTATGTACGATATCTGAAGAGGAGGGTTTTGTTGATGGACGCTTACTGAATGGTCTAAAGATACGGCAGCCCCAGCACTAATCAAAAAAATGCCTCTCCAGAAATGGTAGAATTCTCTAAATCATTCCTCGCAAATTTTGCTCCTGAAATCCTCAAAGGGTATTTGCAATCGGTCGAGAAGTGGGCATCAAAAACAACATGGCTCAGCAAGCCATCGCTATCGTATACGTTAAGCTTTCTTGACGAATGCGTAAAGCCGAAGTCGATGTGGAGTCACCTAAAACCGCACATGGATACCCTCATCTCTCATGTATTCTTTCCGATACTTTGCCAATCCGATGAAGACATTGAACTCTTTGACTCTGACCCTCCAGAATATCTTCATCGGAAGCTGAATTTCTATGAAGAGGTTTCAGCGCCCGATGTTGCTGCGACCAACTTTCTAGTCTCACTGACCAAGAGCCGCAAGAAGCAGACGTTCTCGATATTGAATTTTGTCAACGGCGTCGTCAACAAGTACGAGTCAGCTCCAGACGACCAGAAAAACGCTCGAGAGAAAGAAGGAGCACTCCGCATGATTGGAACTTTGGCTTCTGTCATTCTCAGCAAAAAGAGCCCAATAGCCGACCAGGTGGAGTATTTCTTCGTCCGGCACGTCTTCCCAGAGTTCCGCAGTCCCCACGGATTTCTTCGTGCGCGAGCCTGTGACACGTTGGGCAAGTTCGAGCAACTTGAATTCAAGGACCCCAGCAATCTGCTCATCATATATCGAAACATACTCGAATCGATGGCCGATTCTGCGCTGCCAGTACGCGTAGAGGCAGCCCTCGCCCTTCAACCTCTGATCCGACACGAAGTCATTCGGGCGTCCATGCAACAAAACATACCGCAGATAATGCAGCAGTTACTGAAGCTGGCTAATGAAGTCGACGTAGATGCGCTAGCTAATGTTATGGAGGATTTCGTTGAAGAATTCGCCGCCGAGCTTACCCCTTTCGCAGTCGCTTTGAGTGAGCAGTTACGGGATACGTACCTACGGATCGTCCGCGAACTCTTAGAAAGGCAAAGCGCCAAAGATGACGATGAGGCCTATGGAGATTTTTTAGACGACAAGAGCATTACCGCGCTTGGGGTTCTTCAAACCATCGGTACTCTCATTCTTACCTTGGAGGCAACACCTGACGTTTTGATGCATCTAGAAACCATTCTTATGCCAGTGATCCAGATCACCCTCGAGAATAAGCTCTTTGATTTGTACAACGAGGTTTTCGAGATCATTGATAGCTGCACTTTCTCTGCTAAATCAGTCTCACCCACAATGTGGCAAGCTTTCGTGTTGATGCACAAAACCTTTAAGTCCGGCGCAGAATTGTACCTGGAGGATATGCTACCCGCCTTGGATAACTTTGTTTCGTATGGTGCAGAAACGCTGGTCCAGACTCCCACATATATCGAAGCCCTAGTTGGGATGGTATCAGATATATTCCACGACGACAAAGTCGGAGGTATGGACCGGATCTGCGGCTGCAAGCTGGCAGAAGCAATCATGCTCAATCTTCGGGGGCATGTTGACCGATTCGTCCCCACCTTCGTGGAATTGGCTATGAGAATGCTATCCAGTAACGAGCTGAAGGTCAAGTCTTACAGGATACACCTTATGGAGATGGTCATAAACGCCATCTACTACAACCCAATGATCGCTCTCCATGTTTTAGAGTCTAATGGATGGACCAACAAGTTCTTCAGCTCTTGGTTTTCGAATATCGAGAGCTTCACCCGAGTTCACGACAAGAAATTGTCGATTGTCGCGATAAGCTCTCTACTGACACTGAATGCCAATGAGGTACCCACCAGCGTTCAACAAGGCTGGCCGAGGTTATTACAGGGGGTAGTCCGCTTGTTCCAGACTCTCCCTGCAGCATTAAAGAGTAAGCCAAGCGTTGGCTCTATTGTGTTAGTCTGATCGCTGACAGCGTGCAGACCGCGAAGAGGCTACAAAGGAAGGAGATTTCACCCTGAATGACGATGACGATGACGACGACGACAATGACGATCAAGAAGAGTGGGACGGCGAGACGTGGACGAATGAAGGTGAAGACGCTGAAGACGTCAAGGACGAAAGTGCGGCTTATCTGGAGTTTCTCAAAGAAGAGGTAAAGTAGTCGTTGAATCTGCCGTCGGACCCGGCTGATGGTGAGGAACAGTCAGAAAAATTCGGTGCGGTACAAGACGAATCCGACGATGAGCTAGAAGAGGAGAGCTTGCTGGAAACACCACTTGACAAAGTTGAACCGTACGGGCTGTTCAAGGGAACTTTATTCAGTATGCATATCCTCAATGGTGATATATTTCTATGTTCACTGACACTCTTGCCTCAAAGAATTGCAGCAGGAGCAACCCCAGCTATATGACAATCTCACAAAAATTCTAAACCCGGAAGAGCAGCAGATTGTCCAAGCAGTCATTGTGCAAGCCGATGCAAACTCCGTAGCGGCCCAAGCTGTTGCAGCTGCAACAGCCGCGCAGACGAACGGCAGGCATTGAAGTTTTCTTTCCGATCGGTGCATAGGGTAACTGCTGCGATGGACTGCATGCCCTTATTATTCGCTGAATTCGGAAGTTATGGAGCAAGGGGGCAAAGGTTCTGAAAATTACGGAGGGCATAAGCGAGCGGGTTCTAGAACTGGTTAGATGTCACTAATGAATTGAGTGATGGAGAACGTGTACGATGTCTCCGGATAGACGGCTAATGAGCCGGCAGTCTCTCACAAAACATGCGTGCATTAGACACTATATCTTTTGCCTCAGATATCCCTCTGGCACCATTCGCAGAATATCCCGCAGTGCCATCGATTTGGGATGAGGCTCTCAGTAGGCGACTCACAGCGGAGGCCGAAGTGCGAGAGACTAGAAACAAGCAGTGAGACATTCTATTACCTTACTCTAGGTGCAGGCTCGATGCATAAAAGGGACTTCTGGAGCGATCAAACGAATGTCTCACGCCAACGTTTGAAGAAATTTCGCAGGGCCCTGAAAACGTTTCTGGGTATCCGAATGATACCCTGATTCGGCGCAATCATGAATTGAGAAAGTTACCGACGTAGACAGCAAAGTTTCCTGGCAGCTTGCATGGCATTAAGCATATAGGGTAGTACATGACGATTGCATCCATTCATTGATGGTGTAGCGACCTTGCAGACAGTCTGAGATGATATTGATCCGTGTCATAGAACCTTTATGTAGCGTATCGGTGCCGGCCAGGTTCGTCTTGATCCTTGCTTTTGTTGTCCTACCCTGTGCCTCCGAATTTTTGTTTACGTACTCAAGGAGATAAGGTCTGACAGTAAATCCATGAGGCTCCAGAACCTCTGCCTTGAGCTGCTCAAACTAACGTTATCTCAATATCTCATAACAGCAAGGGCCTTGTCCTGATTTCTATAGTGTCCTACCAATGATCCGTCCAATCGTTGTAAAGTGTCTGGCTGCCTTGACAGAGTAAGAGTAAGTTAAAGGTCCTACAGAGATCAGACTCCTTAGCATCGTTGCAAATTCTAGTCGATCAGGACGCAGGTACCAGAAGTCGCCTTGGCAATATCGATGGAAAATGTGCCAAAGAAAAGCCTGAGCACGTGAAGACACCACAGCTTAAGGATTATGTGCGAAAAGTCGAATCGCATCCTAGCTGGTGGAATGCGTAGGTTGATGTAAAGCTCCGACTCTCCAAGGTGGCAATAGCCCATCATACCCTGTCATTCTCGCCCGGTAATCTTTTAACCCTTCTATTCTCCCAACTATCCAAATCCTGCGACTCTGTTCAACTTTCGGAGTCCCCCAACAGCAGAGAATTGAAACTAACCTTAGCAGCCAGACGATAGTACTCTTCGTTGATATCCACCCTGCGCCGATCTTTGCCAATGCCCAACTCCTCTTCCTTGGTCACCTGCTGCACTTTCTTATCATGTCGTTCATATCTGAGCGCAGTGGCGGGTGTGAGTATGAATGACCCTGAGAAGATAAGAGTCAATGTTACTTGGTCAAAGCACGAGCGCCGAGCAAGCAAGACACTCGGAAGAGGATTTCCAAGCCTTCTGCTTTCAATCCATGTCTTGCGACTCGAAAAATAGTTCGAGACAGGGAAAATAGGCTTGGAAAATGTACTCACCCGCAACGATTGTGAAGATGAAAGGGAAGCCGAAAAGGAGGAAAGGATGAGTATTGAGATTCCTCCTGTAGAAAGCACCCAAGGTATTTTGATAGGAGCTGGGCCTGAACTTTTTGGACTGGAATGCAGGCATGATGAGTCTCTATCTACAGAAAGGAAACCAGAGTAAAGGGTAGGTTTATAGGACGGCCGGCTACACGAGTCGATGACAGTAATTACCGTTATTACGCTTAGACTGTATGAGTCTATGAGACACAATTACCTGGACATCCGAGAATTCCCCGCGGCTAGGCTACCTAAACCACCCTTTTTTCCGGACCTCGGGAGTACCTACCCAGAGACACCCTCCTAAGGTACATCTCAATTAGAATGCTAAGTAGCTAGTGTATTGAGCAAAAAGGCCTTACAACTCAACATTATTAGTATGATAGAAGAAATCCAATTGATTCTGCAAAAGAAAAAGGGGGGTGGTTTAGCTAGCAATCGAGGCCTAGCCGTGCGAGGTTGGGGAATCTACGGAGTAAGAATGAGTATGATCCATTCGAATGCAATCCATAGATCGAGACAAGACAGCTTGACGGACTCTTTTACGTGTTGACCCTTTCATAAATACGAAATATACTGCATATAGGGTCAGCTTATCAATGCCTGACAGTCAGAGCAGAACTATGACAGGTAATAGCACGGTGATCTACCTACTAGCGGTAATGCTAGTACCTGCAGCCCTAACACGAAAAGTAAACTTCACGTCTCCCAAGAGACCGCGGTTTACTGCACAAACAATTGTAAAAACATTCGCACAGACCGGATCGAGCCGCATCCTAACCATGTCTTCATTGTTCGGGCAGCCGAAGCCCACGTCCAGCCTCTTTGACAGCTTCAATCCTGCCACATCCGCCCAATCCCAAACTGCACCGACCAGCAGCTTGTTTGGTAACACTTCACAACCTCAGCAATCTGCGGGACAGACACCCAATCTGTTTGCTAGCCTCGGTACTTCGCAACCCCAGACTCAAACCTCTCTCTTCTCTAGTCTTGGGAGCGATCCGAAGCCAACCCTTTTCGGTTCGTCACAACCACAACAGCAGACGGGCACCGCCGGCGCTGGCCTCTTCGGGACCGGTTCAGCGTTGAATGTGCAGCCTCAGCAGACCTCTAGTCTGTTTGGAGGCGCCCAGAACAATGCAGCTACAAAACAGCCTGCTGTCCCTTCTCTTTTCACCCCACAATCACAAGCACAATCCCAGCAACAAGGCAATCAGTCGGGGCAAGCGGATCAGGGAGGACAGCAACAGAAACTTGGTCAGCAATCGCAAGGAGGGCAATCGATATCGCAACCAGCTTATTTTGACAACCTAGTCGAGAAAGGAAGGAAGAGGGCCCATGATGCGGATGGAGGACCTGGCTTTAGAGACCTGCCAAGCTTGCAACTAGGTCTCGGCGATATTGCAAAGAAAGTGAGGGAGCTGGGAGGTGTCGGCGTACAAGCGCAACGAGGTAGAGCGGCAGAGAGCAGTGCACACTATCTTCTTGCTGCCTCTGGCAGCAACCCTGGAACGACGCGGCGAGATCTAGATTCTCTGGCCGTCCAACCACCCGTCAGTGGAAATCTGAATCCACATCCAGACTGGGATCCAGATACGCATAAATACGTCGAGAAATTGCAGCAGCAATCTACCCTAAGAATGATATCCGAGGGTCTGGAACGAGCCCAAAGAAACTTTAATGCTTACCTTGAAGAAAATGTTGACATCAATTGGGAACTTCAGCGGAAAAAGATTTACGAGCATTTCGGGCTTATGCCCAAGCATCGAGAAGCTCCTGATGACCTGGCAAGCAGTCCTGGCATCAGGGGAAGCTTTGGCAAATCGACGAGAAGAGGGCGGACAAACAATGTCAGCCGTGCAGGTCAATCGACCCTCAACAGAAGTATCTTTGGTCAATTGAGTGTCCAGAAATCTGTTATAGGTACTCCAGAGGTAGGGGCTGGGACTACGACCCTTTTCGCAGATGTTGCAGAAAAAACCGGATCAGCACCAACCGTCCAAGACGACCGATTCATGAGGGAGAAGCAGCGCAAGTTCGCAGAGAAAGTGCAAATGATGAACCGCGCGCGGCTTGACGATAGTACCTATCCTGTGCTTCAAGAATTGAAAGGTGTTGAGAGTCAACCTGGAGGAGAGGTAAGCATACGCGCGTTCTGGACCCTTTCTGTAACTAATTGGGACAATAGTGTCCAAAGCAGCTCGCAGACTCGTATGACGCACTGGTTGAGATTGTCGGAGAAAGCGAGGCAAAGGAGCGGCAGTTCGCTGATGATTATCTCGATGAGATACCCAACTCCGCAAAGTCTATGAACATACGGAAGAGGATCATAGATGGCTCAAGACGTTGCTTGGAGAACTCGTATGTGATCTCTACATTCTAAACTCAATTATCGTTCACACCCTACAGGTTTTTAAGTGATCTCGAAGACTTTGTTGCCAGGAATCCGAAAGAGGCCAACATCGGGGGTGTTCCTACGATTCTCAATAAAGTGCGGGCTTACATCAGGATTCGTGCAGCCAGAAGGGACCTCTTTGCGGACGGGTCCGAGCTACGTACCATGAATGACGAATATCCTTGGCCTTTGATTTTTTTCCTCTTGAGGGGTGGTCTGGTCAAGGAAGCTGCGGATTATGTCGTTGCTAACGGTACAGCCTTCCGAACCATCGATCGAAATTTCTTAAATTATATTACCACCTACGCCAGGAATCCAGACAGAAGACTGGATAGGAAAGTCCAGGATCACATCAGTCGAGAATACTCTGCGCAAACTCGCGTAGCTCCAGACAAAGCGAATGATCCATATCAATTAGCTTGCTACAAAATTATCGGTCGTTGCGAGCTGACGAAACGGAGCATCGATAGCATTAGCCAAGGGGTCGAAGATTGGATCTGGCTTCAATTCAGCCTCGCAAGGGAGGTCAATCGCGTCGAGGAAAGCGCTGGCGATGTCTTTGGCCTAGAAGAAGTGCGAGAGACCATTCGTGAAATTGGCCAACGGCACTTTTCCAAAGGAGCAGAGGGTATAGGAGGCTACGCCACATTCTTCTACCTCCAGATTTTGGGAGGTATGTTCGAGCAGGCGGTGTCGTACTTGTACTCGTACTCCTATGTCGCTGCTGTACACTTTGCTCTTGCCCTTGACTTTTATGGCTTGTTGCGTGTCTCAAACTATTCAGTCAATGAGACAGAACTTCGTAAGTTTCCATTTTGACATCCATGATTCCGAAACCACTGACTATACGCTAGTGACGTTTAACACAAAGGAGCTTCCACAAATCAGCTTTGGCCGCATGATTGGCTTGTATACTCGCGATTTCCGAGCAGGTAACGCCGAGGCCGCCGTCGACTATCTAACGTTGATCTGTCTCAATGCTGGCCTTCCGGGAGCGATGGGCCAATCTCAAGTTTCCTTGTGCCACGAGGCTCTGCGTGAGCTGGTTCTTGAGACGCGAGAATTCGCTCAGCTGCTCGGTGACGTCCGCCCGGATGGGACAAGACTGAAAGGAGCCATCGAAAAGCGGCTGAAATTAATCGCGCTCGCTGACCAAGACCAATTGCTCCGAGTTGTCACAATCCAAGCGGCGAGTGTTGCGGACGACAACGGCAGAGTCAATGATGCAGTGCTACTTTACCATCTGGCCGAGGAGTACGACAATGTAGTTTCCATTATCAACCGAACTCTTTCTGAGGCCATCGCAGTCGATATCGGTCAAGAAAAATTGCGTCTGCAACCATCAAAGCCGACAATGAGCGTTCAGCAGGAGCCCAATCAGCAATCTAATGCCGGTACATTGAGCTTGACCTCTGTTGATGACCCGGTTCTGCTGGCCCGCAATATGATTCGCCTATATGGGAATAACGCAATATATAGTCAAAAGATACGCGAGATCAATCGTGACACGTGTGATGTGCTTATCGGGATGGCCGAAGCAAAAGCTAGAACCGCGGCAGGCCACTGGTCGGAAGCTATTGACGTAAAACTTTCCTCATACCTCAAACTTCGATGGTCCCATTTCTTGACTAACGATGTCTTCCAGATTATCGACTCTCTCAAACTATTACCCCTCCAGGCCCATGCCTCCATCCCAGTCATCCGTGCCAGCGCCAACAACTTTAACGAGCTTGCTCCAGTAATTTCCCGGAACATTGGTCCACTACTTCTCTGGACTATTACATGCATAGGGCAGCAGAGGGAGGTACTAGCATCGCGGCAGTATGGAGGCGGAGAGGGCGGTATGAATAAAGAGATCAGCGACCAACTCTTGGGCAGTGCAAGAGACTTGATGGTTTTTGCAGGGTTGGTGAAGTATAGGCTCGGAGAGAAGGTTTGGGAAGCAATATGTTCCACAGCAGGCGATGTTGGCATCTACTGAAGAAGAATCGTTCAGCGACTTCAAAACAATGACTACTTCAATGAGAGGCCAATTCCAGCTTGTGCTATTGATGTTTCGGACCTGAATCACAAGCAAAATGATGAGTAGTGGTGATGAAGGCGTTGTGAATGGGTCTTGTCTGGAGACTAGCATCGTAACATGTACCCATGGAGGATCCCAGCAGTGGGCAACATGGGTACGTTCGGTGGCAATGATGATGAACCACGTGTAGAACCATTGGAATGTTCTTACAAGGACTATATATCGTGGATTATCGCTAACGATCTGAGGCTTGCGCTCTCCGAAAAGACTGACCGTGCCGGAACCAAGGTCAAAACATTGGCCACGAAGCTCCCCGAACGGTCACATGAGACTCTGCACGCTCTAAGGACAAGAATTCTCCAGTGCCTGAGGTCAGACCTGGACAACATAAGATACAAATGATCGCAGCTTCGCTCACCGCGCTAGAGATCAAGAGGGAGGTGTGTGTGGTCGGAGGTATTGAATCGTATTGGGTTCGATCCCTAATGGCGCTGGTAGAGTACAACGAACGGTGTAGCGGTTTCTTATTTTCAGTGTGGCTAAAGAGGCAAATGACGAAAGCAGGCTTAGGGCATACGGAAAATCAAAAATTGAGAGCCTAGTCTTTGGGCAAACAGAATGAAGGCTAACATGCTACTGGTCTCGCTCAAACATGAACAACTTGCGCAACGGCGAAGCGCCAACAATTTATTATAATCCGTTCCTCTATTATGATGTCGACTGCATGTGAACCCAGACACTCCCTTTCTGCCGCACCACAGGTGAGCCCTCGCATTGGAATGCACTGAAGGAGCTCGTGATTCGAGGCGTTGATTCCTATGCCACGGCATACGTCCACAAAGAGTAACAATCAAGGCCTCACGTAGGCTAATTAGTTGATGCTGATACTGCGTTTTGGCCGCACTATGCCCCAAAAGTAAGAAAGCGCCCGAGACCTGAAGACAATCAGACTCAAGAGCTAGGCTGTGATTGTATCACACCGGCTTATTCTATGATGTGTTAAACCGCAAGGAATGTGTGCTCCAAGGCATTGATGCCGCGACAGCAAACAGTTCGCAGGTTGCTTGAGACTTGGAGTTGTACCGGTAACGGCATGCAGCGTCGAGACTGTTATCCACCTGGCCGAGTCAAAATTGTCATATCATGTCTTCCACATTATCTATTGTCGCAATCTGGATTTTCGAGACCTTTTCAGGACAACCTTGAACTCAGACACATTTTGGACCTTCCGGAGTTGAGAGTACCCAAGCCGCAAGTTGTCTCCTAGGACTGGAGACCTAGATAATGAGCCACTCTAGCTGGTCATCTTTCCACCTGTTTTTGATCGAGTCGATCGGCGCCTTGGGTTCTCAGACTCTGCGACGTCGCCCCTTTTCCCTCCTGCGTATTGCATTGAGTCCAAGCTCTCAGACGAATACTGAGTAACATCGCTTTCATGACCATCCACTTGAGAAGCGAGAGCGTCTTCATGGTCCATGGTATGAGTTCTTGTTTCCGAATGGACTTCTTTTCCATTCTCAAGATTCCCCATTTCGGACGACGCCTGACTTTTGATGCTCGCAACAATCTTCTTCGCCTCACTCTCCTCACCACTAAACGAGATTTGGTAGTCAGCATCTCCTCTTCAAGCAAGATCCGGAGGAAACGCTGAAAAGACGACGAGAGGAATTCAGACAGCTAAGTAAAATGCCCCCAAAGATATGGCCCCTAACCAACATACTGCGGGATCAGTTCAGGGAAATATCTTTCGAAATGAAGTATACATACTTCGAAGCACCGCAGCCTCCACATCGCCATTTGCCAACGTCTTCTAATCGCTTGACACCGGGAGGTGCTTGTCCGTTTACGAGCCTACATTTGCTGCAGATCAGAGCCAGGCGAGCTCTAGGTAACGTTTCGTCTTCCCCTAATAGCACATCCATGACTCTATCATACCATCGCGAACCCTCATTAGCCTGAAAGTATTGCGGTACGGCTGAAAAGGCGTTGGGCGCAAATTCCGCGGAAATACCTTGGGGAGACATGGGCCCCTGGGTAGGCGGTATTGCTCTCGACGCCAAGTAAGAAGCATCTTGGCCGAAAGGCTTTCTGTTTTGAGATGTTGAGCGCTGACGCGTGTCCGAGAGCGTTCTGGGTTCATTGCGGCCTGGAATATTTGCTGTTGGTGGTGGCACAACTGTTGTTCTTCCACCTTTCGGCGCGTCGCCCTGCTTTTGGGTGGTCTTACGCTCAGAGGGCCCCGCAGGTTTAGCCTTTGCAGCCGGGGTCCCGCCGTATTTCTTGAGCAAGTCTTGCGTGTCGTTGTACTTGGTGGCTGCCTTGAGCTTCTCGATGGTAGAATCTCTCTGCTTTTGCAGCTCGTCTAGATGACTCTGTATGCTCGAGCTTCGATACTCATAGTACGTCGTCAAGCCGAGTCTGACAAGGTATACACTACAGGAAGTATTAGACACGAATTTCCGTGAGAACGTCGCAGGTACAATACATGACGGGGCCTCCGGCGACTGCTGAATATTCTATTGGACCCCACCTCCTCCAGCCCACGACAAGTACAAGGATGATAGTGCAAAAGAGGTACGCGAACCCGGCATACAAAATCCAGAGAACTTTCAGACGCCTTGAACGCTGCCGAAGACCATCAAGTCTGCTGCTCGTTTTGGATATCTTGGTAGAAAGATTTGAGAGGATCTTCTCAAATGAGGCTGGTGAGTTTTCGCCGCCCTTGGAATAGTCAGTCAAAGCGCCCCAATAAAGATCGTGGACGATATACCTTCCATGGCCAGAAGGAAACCATGGTTATAATTCTACATAGGAGTAAAAGGAGTCCACCAGTGCGAGATCAACATATTTGGGACCTCTTTGTACCAAGTCTAAGAAAGGTTTCGTGTTCGGCCCCCGGGTTGAGTTGTCTCCAATAGCTTTAGACCCCCTGCTTAGGCCGATTTAGCGCCATCTTTAATTTTTTAGTGCATTGTGAGTCGGCCCCGCAGGGGGTCTGCACCA